>LUGF01037437.1:182177-206297 GCA_001625245.1 Calycopis cecrops
GTGTGATGTGCGAGACGTGACGCAGGTAGGTCTCCTGTAGACGGGCTTGCAGGCTTGGCTCTTCGTAAACGACAGTATAAACAGCTCTTGAGTACTTCTTTTACAGTAGGTCGAATTTATATTTAAACTAGCTGCGCCCCGCGGTTTCACCCGCGTAACTTTGTAACTCGCGTAACACGTGGGAATATCGGGATGCAAAATAGATGTTGGCCGATTCTCAGACCTACTCAATATGCTCACAAAATTTCATGAGAATCGGTCAAGCCGTTTCGGAGGAGTATGGCAACGAAAACTGTGACACGAGAATTTTATATATTAGATAGAAATGAATGTTTGTCTGTATGTCCTGTAAAGAATCGTAAACTATGCATTTGATCTTGTGATGATTTTTAGCAAAGTTCTTGTGCATGATTCCATGAAGATTTCTGAATTGGTACAACCGATTTTCAACAGATGGTGTAGTCATAAATACAATACCGCAGGCGTAACATCAACCAACCCCAATAATGTTTCCTTATACAACATTGGTACAGTCATCAAATTACAGCCACAAGAGTCAAATATGGCGCTGGCGATGTAAATAAAATGCCGTGCAATGTGCATATTGTAAAGTATATAGATACCTACTACATATCCTATCCTATTAATATTATAAATGCGAAAGTTTGTATGTTTGTTTGTTACTCCTTAACGCAAAACTGCTGAACCGATTTTCATGAAATTTGGCACACTTAGTAACTTGGATTAACACAAAGGATAGTGTTTATCCAGAAAAATAATTTTCTGTTTTCCACGGGATCGAAATTTACGCGGGTGAAACCGCGGGGCGCAGCTAGTAATACAAAATAAACTAGCTTTGCCCCGCTGTAGACATGACGATTAACTTCTACACTACATCCACAGTGTAAACGTTCATATTAGCGTTTATTTAGTCTACACTTTGAATTTCAGTAGAAAACACGGACACATTTAGGAAATATTGGCGCAAAACATGGGACTCGCCAGGCGAGTCGCCGGCACACGACTGAAATTTATGTCGACTCGCAAGGCGAGTCATTGGCACTGAACGTGTTAATTTTTATTTATTACCAACAAATGTATAAAATTTGGTATTCATTCACCACAATTTGCCACTTGGTAATTCTCAGTATTAAACTATAATAAAACAAACATTAGTTCCATTATAAAAATAAACAATGTCCATAAATTATGTACAAGATTTTTTTTCAATTTTACTATCCGGAATCCGGGGAGATAGTGTCTGGTTATCCGGTATTCGAACACAAGGCCTGATAGACCAAGTACGGAATAGTTACCGGATATTCGTTTATGTCTTGTTGTTGTTGTTCTTTATGCCAAAGCTCGTAATATTTTACCTCGGTCCATCAGAAGTCTAAGTTACGTTCTCTGTAATGAGTAGTGTGGAGCGGTCGTAAATGATTGACGGTCGAGTAGGTACCAATAATTGTGTACAATATTGACGAGTCGAGGCGGACGTCTAGACGGCTAGCGCCTCGGATACATTGGCAGCGTGAGCGTAAGCGGTAGCGTTGCTTGTTACGCTATTCGATTTTCTGAAGAACATGAGTCAAGGTATGTGGAATCGGTGCATATGCCACCTCTGCTACGCACTCCTTGGGTAATATGGAGAAAACGCCCAAGTACGATTTAATCATATCGGGCTACCGCATGTTGACGTAAAGTAATGGCTGCGGTGTCGCGTTTCGTGGGTCATTGTAATGGCCCATTGGGAGTAAAGGATGCCTGCCTAAAAGCGCGGATGTTTATGTGCGTCGCTAGTGTAGTTTTGCCTTTACGTCAGTAATTAGCAAGCACATATAATATTCATATCCATTCAATTGTCCCAAGGTAATCTGATCACGTATCTGGACTGACGCCACGGTAACGTGACTAGAATATCTAAAGTATACAGGTATGCTATATAGGTCCTATTAAGTGGAAATGGGAGGAGGTAGTGCCATTGCAGCCGACCAGGGAGGTACAACTTCAAAATGACAGCAGTTACATTCCTTTTTGGTTTGCAAGGTTACCGATACACCTGCATATATACCCATGCCATGGCTACGCGCGTTACTAGTCATGGAATGACCGCAACAGTTCATTTATGTCCACATAAATAATACTAGTGGATGAACATCAGCAATATTTGCAGAGGAGTCGGTAGACAGACAGACAGGTGGGATCATCCTTCTCTATGCTTCCTAGTGTACCCCCAGGCGGTGTGCCCCTGTAGGTACGCTATCAGATCAGAAGGTATGCTAAGCTTGACTTGAAAGCCTGACAAAAATACACCTAGATTTTATAACTAATAAAAAATAGCACATTCGCCACATAAACTAAACCAGTGTTTTTTGTTCGTATAAGTTTACCGTAATTCAACATTCACATTAAACATAATGTTTTAATTAAAGTTAAAAATGTCCTCATTAGTGGACTAGTATGAAATTGTGTTCTAAAAAAAGATATCATTTTAATATTTTGTAATGTTTAAGATCTGTTTTAGAGAACATAGTAACAACTAATTGAGAACCACTGGAATAAATCATAGCTGAAAACCATGATGATATTTGTACCGTCATTCTTTACAAATCTTATTAATCTCACACACTTTCACAAACATAATAATGTAACAACTAGAACTAGCTAATTTTGCACACCGTTAATTAATAAAGCAATGTGTGAATCCTAGTTTAATTTCTAATGCAATGCAGCATTAACACTGTCTGTGCTGTTCAGTGACTTGAACCATTGTGACCGACTTACAGATTACTCATCTGCCCCTCCTCAAACAAAAACAAGGCCAGACAGGGCAATTATTTCTATTAATCATTTGTCTAATGAGCATATTATTGTTACGGGCATTATAAATATGTATGTCTCTCCACGCATATGTAAAGAAGTCAAGGAAATTACCATTTATAGAAATAACTTGTTACAATTATTGCTCGTAAGCAGAATATACTACATTCCTGTTTAATAAAAAATATATCCTATAGTCTATAATATTAATGTATAAAGAGAAAAGATTTTTTTGTTTGATTGTATTGTTTAGGCTCCCAACTAGTGGACCAATTTTAAACATTATTTTTTCACTATTCATATTTCCATTTATTCACCAATAGGAAGCTACATAACTGGGAGGTAACATAGGCAATATTTTATTGCGGTTGAATATTTTTTTGTTTTGCAGCCCAACAAAGTAGGCAAAGGCATCTTTCAAATAAAACTGTTTAGTGAAAGAACATCAATAAAGGCATCAACCGGTACGATAACATTGCAATTTTTTTTTTGTATATTATTAAATTGTCTTCTATGCCCATTAGCCAATATATAAAAATAATATTATTAAATTTTAGTGAAATTGTATTAAGTTAGACATGTTATTTTTTTATGTGTTTAAGTATAAATATGTAATTTGTATGTATTACGTTGGTACGACCGTGCAGTCACAGGCGGCTCAAGCGGAAGATCGGCGCTGACATATTATTATGCCAGCAAACGCCGAGCTTGAGACCAATTTGCACCCATCTTATTAATTATGTTGCAAATTGTTTGTTAAGTTGTTAATAATTGGGATATGCAAATAAACTTATTCTTTCTTTCTTTCTTCTTTCAATGTTATCTTGATAACATTGCATTATTACCGACACCGACCCGTACAGGTTTTCTCAGTACCTGTAACCTGTTTTCTCTATGTCAGCATCCTTACCCTGAGTAAGGATGCGGACATAATCCTAAAACTAAAAACTATAGATAAACTAAGATATTATGAGGAAGGGGTCTAAAGTGTTACTCAGAAAGTCAGTTATCACCAGATGAGTAAACGAATTTCTAGTAATCATGAAAGGTGATTCAGTATTACAACAATATCAGTGTCTACAACACATTCTAATTTGTATATTGTATAGTCATTTTTTAGAAATTCGTATGTAAGCATGTTAATGATGCTTATTAGAAGCAAAAAGATGTTCAAATTTAAAGTCGGCAATCTGGAACTTGTTCATTCATGGATATACATAATTAAAAGAAAACATTTACATATTAAGTACCTCTGATAGTTACTTTCAAATATAAAAGTTTATGTAAGTATTTATTCGTTGCGAACAAGCATTTTGCGACACGAAATTAACAGCAACAAAGAACGGTTGTGTAAAAATGATTCGTGACGGCGAAATAATTTCGGCCGGCCACACCTGACAGACAAGCCGTTACGATCGAAAAACGTTTTTGCGTTACCGCCAAAAATACATTATTGAAATAATTCCATTTTAGTGCTGATATGTAAAAATCCAAGTTTAGTGCTCAACAGAGAACAATGACCCCAAGAATCTTGAAAAATAACGGCCTCATAGAATCCAACCGGCGAATGTACGGCACTAATTTAGGAATTATATTGAAAAATCTCTACATAACATGATTAATATTGAATGTAAGGATAAAAATTCATAAAGTTTTACAATAATTAGTTTAATCGTTTATATGAAAATATTAAATTACTCACCGAGAGACGTCTGCCACTTTTTGATAAATTTAATGAATGCGGAAAAGAGAACGCGAATCATTGAACAAAATAGACAGCTGTCAGACACCTCCAATGTTGACATAATACAATATTTAATTATTACTATCTATTACAAGATAATCCGTATTTTTCTACCTAAATTAAATTATAAAATAGATATACTTTTTCTTAGTTTAAGGTAAATCTAAAAACTATTGATATAGTTAGATACAGTATCATTTGTGAAGACTTCTAATTATTTTAATCGAGGTTTTGTCGGCTACTTCATTAGTGAGGCATTATCAATATGGTTCATTTTTTATTTTCTTCTATACTCGTACTCCAGATTTTTATTTCTATCTTTATTTTCTATTTTTTAACGATCAGTTCAACGCAAGTGCACGTAGATAATTATATTCG
The DNA here is from genome assembly GCA_001625245.1 of Calycopis cecrops. NCBI lineage: Eukaryota > Metazoa > Arthropoda > Insecta > Lepidoptera > Lycaenidae > Calycopis > Calycopis cecrops. The sequence goes on from LUGF01037437.1 coordinate 187,120, forward strand.
GGTTAGAGAAAAATTGCATCACGATAATTATACCTAGGAACAATACCTATTTATAACTTTGGCTTGACATATTATTTATTCTATACTGATCTATTGATTACATCAAATTACATAAATTATAATTAAACGTATTTCAAATTATCTGTTCATCTGTTTATTAATCTACTGTATGTAAGCTGGGACTAAAATTATTATAAAAGGGCTTGATTTACTGTATATTGTATTTAATTTGTGATAAAATGCTAAAGAATTTCATAATAAATTCATAATAATGTATTAGTAATAATAGTGTTAAAATTTTAGTAACTGTGTAACACTGAAACAACTGGGTTTCCGAGCTTTGCTCGGTATTTGGTTACATACAAATTACATAATTAAAGGTGAATAAAAAAGGACAAAAATTAAAAGAGATAAGTGACTGTGCCACAGTCACTTATCTCTTTTAATTTTCACACTGTGGATTCGATTTTAGTACCTCTTGCGTCGGAATCTATTGCCCTCTCAACTGAACTATTGACAAATTAAAGGTAATGGCGAAATTTACCGATTAATGATATTATAGCAGTTTTGCCTGAAAATATCAATAAAAAACACATTTTCTAAAAAACATTTTCTAAAAAAAACTTATCCAAATCGATTTATCGCCCCCGAAACCCCTTGCTTACAAAGTTTTATAAAAATCGTAACCGTTTCCGAGATTCACTTTATTTAGAAAGAAATATATTATATTGTGTGGTAAGTAGCCGGTGCTGTGTAATTACTAATTAAGTATGGTGCTGTGTAATTATGTCTGTGGGCATCGGTAATTAAGAACATGACTCTGACTGCTAGTATGCCCCTTTAAAGTATAAAAAAATCTCATTAAATCCTATTAATATTATAAATGCGAAAGTTTGTATGTTTGTTACTCCTTCACGCAAAAACTGCTGCACCGATTTTTATGAAATTTGGCACACACATAAAGAGTAACTTGGAGTAGAAGTAGAAGAAATTATTTTACACATATATTTATAATTCATTAGTATATGTATGTATTATTTCTAGTGTCGGGAACAATATAAAAATAATTATATTCATAATGAATTACTTTTTTCTATAAATTTAGTAGTAGTAATCTAATATGGCAACATTATTTAAAAATCTGCATTCAACTGGTTTATGCCAGTTTAAGCGTTTAGAAATTTAATAAATTCGATACTTTTAAAAAATAAATTTTTAATATTTTATTTAAATATATATTGAGACCCATATTTTGTAATATTTGTTTAATATTATGTTTTAACTATTTAATAATAAGATAATTTCTTTCATAGATAGTACTGTATAAATGAATTTGTTTTATTAAATTATATTTTATTTATTTAAATTGTTATTTCATTTTAGATTTCGATATTATTTTAAATATTGAAAAAACTAAAAATAATGAAGCTTTACAATATTCAATTACCTACTTATCAGGATTATCATTTAAATTACTATGTGTATAAGACCGTGTATCTCAAATGAGTTGACTAAAGTTGTAAATAATATTACTAATGTCAGTAAATATGATTGTGGGCTAGTGTATTATCACGCCTCCGTTCTGCTTCTATGCATTATTTTATTGGGTTTTGTTAAATAGATAATCAAAAATAAATATATTTCAATATGTTAAAAAAAAATAATGCCGTCAATTTGATTTTTTATATCATTTTACATAATAAATTATAATATCACTCATGCCGTTTTTATTTTATAATTTTCAGTCTTAATTCTTTTCCATTTTTTTTAACAACTTGTACGCAATTAATCCTGCTTTTTAATTTTATTGCACTTCATACGTACATAGCGTTTTATATTTCGTACAGAGTTACGATATCGATAACAATTTAAGTGTATATCGTGATTATCGATAGCTTCATGAATATCAAATGTCCTCAACACACATCCCTATTCTTTAATATCAATTTTGTTTGGTTTTGACATTTTAAATTTAAGCGTAGCCGACTGAGTGTACTTAAATTGAAACAGAAACTTTATAAATTATAACAACATAATATAAATATTTAACATAAAATGGAGGTTAAAACAGAAGCAACGCCAAAAGAAACTCCAAATAATGCTACACAACGAAATGCAATAGAAGTGAGTAAACGAAGTTCTGTGTTACAAAAATAGATTACAATATCAAATGTCGGCTTCTGATTCTTTACAAATTTTATCATATTTTTATCATAAATCGTGGTTATAATTTTGTTTCATAAATTTTAGCAAGTCTTTGAATTTATCCGAGTAATTTCCTGATGTACTTTATCTAGACGTAAAGTTAACCTATCAGGTAGCTGGCGACGAGCCAAATTTTCAAAAAATGTTTACGATATATTTGGTCAGAACCAAATTTCACGTGTTTTTCTACATCGCGAGACCATAACCATTAAAATGGTATTATCTAATCAATAATTGCTGTTGCGTTGGTTGCTAAGATTCATTGTATTTTCTTAGTAGATATCAGATTCTGGTTATTATTATATAAAAACTCACTATTTAAATAATCTCAATAACAAGACGTCTACACAACACTTCACAAGTGCAATCCAAACCATGCCATAAACTATAATCCAACACTGGCCCACATGGTTAGAACTGTAAGAAGTTAATTTTTATTCTTCAATCACAAGAAAATATAGCAAATGTCACTCCTGAATGAAGTTGAAGTTTTCTGCTAGTGAAATAATTTTAATTGGATCAGTACTTCCAAAGATTGTACCACAAAAAGAAATAAAGTTAGAAACAGTACTCTTTATAAAAATAATATAAATAAGAGTATATTTGTATATATTAGAAAAAGTATACACAGTTACATTTTGGTCACCAGCCAAATTTCATTGTCACTGTCTTTGAGGATGATTGATACACTTCGTGTGTGAACAATGGTCGATGTATTTTTAAGGATAATTTCAAATCGATTTTTATTTAACAAAATACTACAATTAGATGATAAAATTTAAAACACTCGCTTGGAATGATATTTACTTTGTTACTTTAAAATTTGGCCAGTGACTAAAATGTAACCCTGCACAGTCACCTTTTTTTTACAAGCTGCCAGCTGGTTCTATCATATGATCTGGTTTATATGCTAAAATTAGTAGCAGCTGAGTCTGAAGAGGCAAGCAAGGCTTCTTATGGAAGTCAGAATTTGGTGATTGCTATTACAGATGGTATCAACAGTGTTTTCCACATGCCTTACTCACAATATGATTCTCTGTAGAGATTAACAAACCCTGTTTTGTATGTTGTTATTCTTATACCCTTCCTATATGTGTAGCCTCCTTACTACGCTTATAGGAAAAGGTGGTGTATCAGTATACTCAACCAGTAAGTGTGCAGAAAATTAGAATATCCAATTATTTATAGTCAACTCCTGACACGGGATATGTTTTCATACCATTTGTCTATATGTGGTTACTCTGGTTTGATATATGGATATGATGAGTTTTTCATCATCATCATCATCAGCCTATTGTAGTCCACTGTTGGACAGAGTTTATCAGTCTGTGATAATAATGAACAGATTCAAAATCAAAGCATAGTTATTTTAAAAGCAGATTATTTATATATCATGGTATAAGACTGATTATAATATGAATGTCATTTTTAGGATAAGTCTTCGCCATCCCAAGCTCAGGAGGCTCCTAAAAAATCCAAGAGTGACAAATCAAAACGGGATGACAAGAATGCGGAACAGTTCATGAAGTCTCTCAATTCCCTCCCGAGTGCTGAAGAGAAACTGTCCATGGCATCTAAGAAGTATATCCAAGTTGTTGATGATAATAAGAAACTACAGTTTTATATCAAACAGTCCGATAAAAGATATGCCCTGCTACTTAAAGAGAAGGAACAGCTACAACACGAGTATAACAAAACAGTATTAGTGAAATCTAAGTTGGAGAACCTGTGTCGAGAGTTGCAGAAACAAAATAAATCAATTAAGGTAGTATTTGAATAGTCTTTAATTTCATTAGAGATACTGTCATTGTGAACTTGTGCCTCATATTTATACAAGATTGATAAAAGTGGGAGGCATTAAATTAAACCACATATACTTTAAGTGCCTACAATTAATCCGAAACTATTAAAAAAAAGTTTACGACAAGTATACGAAAATATTTTTTTCAAACAAGTTAAATAGCGAAAAAATGTTATCATGCTTTGTGCCGGCGCGAGCCGCTAGCGGCAATGTCACACGGGGTGAATGACCCCGGCAGTCTATGGGCGGCGAGCGCTCTATCAGCTAATGGTACAGAGTGTACAAAGTAGGAAAAAACTTTAAAAAATTCCTGTGGCTTAACTGTTGCTCCGATTGATCTGATTTTTGTTGTGTAGCCTGGAAATGCTACACTAAATATGTGGTTTCATTTAATATATCTAGCTTTTATCAACCTTTTATAACACTGGTCTAAAGTTATGGCAATCTATACAGAGTTGTGCTTAGCTTTTGAGTGTTTTAATAACACTTATTTAAAGTTAGGTGGAGGATGGCAATTAATACAAGCCATTTCATAGGAGTTTGTAATGATAATCTCTATTGATGTCTGTCTGACTGTCACTTTACGGCCTAAGCGTGTGAGCTAGAGATTATAGCCATTACACCTCGCTTCCACGATTCTGACGCAATGTCCTCATTGGCCCAGACTAAGTGTCACGATGGGCACATTGTCATGGTAAATGATGTAATTTTATACATCTATTTAAAAATTGTTTAAAATTGTTTTCAGGATGAATCTTTGGCTAAGATACGCGAGGAAGAGGAGCGTCGTAAGGAAACTCAGGCCAAATTTCAGAACACTCTCACGGAGATCACCACACTGTTGCAGCAGAACAACGACAAGAATGCCAAGTTGAGGGATGACAACATTGTCATAACCGAGAAGTTCAAGAGTGTGATGCAACAGTACCAGCTTAGAGAACAGCAGGTATTTTATTTTTTAACTAGATTACTGATACCAATATGTATATACATGCAAACCTAACCAGTCTGTCAAACGGTGACTTTTTTATAATATAGGGGAGCAAACGAGCAGTAGGAGACATTTTCATGACTGATAGACTGATAAATGTTATACACTTGCGCTGCCCTCTTTTCTCTTTCAACCTACATGCTACTTACACGCCGCACGAAACGCGACAGCACAGCTGTCACTTTACGCCAATCTCGTTTAAGCGAGAAGTACTTCTCTGGTTGTGCTGGCCCAATTCGGCTGCCCGCAAGCTTGCAGTGTGCCACCTCTTACTAAGAAGAAGAAACAGCTAAATAATGGCGATGGTCATCTTTCCCAAACTTAAATTGAGTAAAATTAATATTTTGCCAGTGATTAACATGTTATCAATAGCTCGAAATCAATAATATTGTTTGTTTTATTACACTCCTAGCTGTTACCATCGACTTCGCCCTCATGGTAAAAAAAAAATTGTACATATTTTAAACAAAGAGCAAGATATGTATGTTATTCAACAGAATATTAAGATTATTAAGAAATGTGTTTTCCCATAAAAGTGAGATATTGTTTCGCAATAAAAAGGAGCCGATCTTCAGTTCTCCCACTATCTCGATACTATATATCACATCGATACGTTATCCGATTTGATATGAAAGAAGGATAAACAAACAAACACACTTTGGCATTTGTAATATTAGTATGAATTTACATACAGTATGTGTGCTGAGATAACTCAACAAAAGGTTCATTTCGTAAGGAACACCATTGCATTTACATATTCTCAGGATGTGCAGATGTCCATGTTGGACAGCTTTCTGTCGAGCGGCTGCTTGTTCACTAACTACTCTAAAACAAGAAAACCTTTGTTCGACAACAGTCTGTTTGGATGGAAATGTTAAGTTGACCAACCAACTTGTATATGAATTTTTGTTACACAGTAACACCCCGACTTACACTACCCCGACTTACACTATCCCGACTTACACTACCCCGACTTACACTATCCCTACTTACACTACCCCGGCATACACTACCCCGACTTACACTAGATTCTTCTAGTCAATTAATAAAATTCAAATAATCAAAGGCCACCTTAGAAACAATCGATTTCAATTGAAAAGTTAGTATTATTTATTTTATATTATATTCACTAGCTTTCGACCGCAGCTTCTCCCGCGTGGATTTCAGACTTCAATAATGGAGTTATTATACGTAACATAAACTTTCCTGTTAATTCACACAATCTATTAAAAAACTCATCAAAATCTGTTGCGTAATTTTAAAGATTTAAGCATACAGACACAGACGGCGGAAAGCGACTTTGTTTTATACTATGTAGTGATTTAGGTACACCCAGACTTACGCAACTTCGACTTACGCGGGTACAGCTCGGTCCCACCTACAGCGTAACTTTGGGGTATGACTGTATATTTATCTGGGACTGCACATGTACTGTCAGTTGAACTATATTTCACGTGACAGTTACCATACTGCTTTTCTGTATGTACCCTCCAACGAGGTACATAATATACATATAATTTCATGGAATTATCTAATATGTTTCAGGTAGACAAAATGTCAAAACAGATGAGCTTAGAACAACAACTGTCGGATGCTAAGATGCAGAAAGCGGCCCTGGAGCATCAAGCGGAGAAGGAGCGGTTGCTGTCCGAGATGGAACAACTGAAATTGACTCTTTCTCAGTACACCGCTAAGATTGCGGAACTCCTGGGCTCAGAGGGAGCATTGAAGTGTCAGTTAGCAGTGTACACGAGCAAGTACGATGAGTTTCAGAACGCACTGGTCAAGAGTAACCAAGTGTTTGGTCGGTCCAAGGAGCAGATTGAAAAAGTAGGTGATAAATTGTGACATTTGTTTGAAATTTTTATAAATTTTGTACAACATCAGTTATATTTTGTTAGTGTACTGACTGTCGTGACATACTGGCGTCCCATCGGAATATGAGAATCTGGGAATAGAGAGTGCACTCGTGTCTGCGGGCACACTTGTGCACTGTAATATGTCCTGCGCAGAGATGGAGACGTAGCCGAAATTCGGCTAGGACGACATTTGTGGTCCATCTTCAGTAACTACTAAAAAAGAAAAATGTGTAGTCCTTAAAACTAAACTCACAGTACGCATTTTGTCTAGATGTCGAAAAAGATAATCAAACTTGAGAAGGAGTGTATCACGTGGAAGCGCCGCTGGGAGACTTCGCAGTCCACTCTGCTGGAGATGTGCAGCGAGAGACAGGCCTCGGGCAGGCGGCTGCTGTCTCTACAGGGGCTGTGTAGGACCCTGCAGGTAAGTTATTAAGATAAGAGCTGCCATTGGGCCAGAAAGACCAAGGAGGTACTTCTATTTCACATAATATGGTGCGTGCACACGCTACTTTTAGCAGCGGCGATCGGCGATTTTGCGACTCCGCGCTCAGGCGCGGTATCGGAATCGGGCATTTTGGCGACTGCTCCGATGCTCGATCGGCAGCACTCGCAGTTCGAGTAAATCGAACGCCGCATTCGGCGTTTTTAAATGTCTGCTCGCTGCATTCAGCTTCTAAAAAGCGACAAATGACAACAAACAAACAAAGCTTCTAAAAACCACAAGAAAACGAAAGTTCAATTGATGTTCCCCAAATACCGATTACTGTTCAAACCGATCAATCACCACACAGTGACTACTTGAATATTGATTTAGGGGCCCTTATGAAGGGACAAGATTTCTCACAAGAGAAGAATAAATGTTTGTTTACGTACCGCCCCGTATATATCCCGTATATTTAAAAGCGGACGCCCGCAACTTCGTTTACGTGAATCCTTTTTTTTACCGCAGTCGGTTAAAATGTCTATAGCCTTCCTCGCTAAATGGACTAACTAATACTGAAATTTACAATTTTTCAAATCGGACCAGTAGTTCCAGAGATTAGCGTGTTCAAACAAACAAACTCTTCAGCTTTATTATTAGTATAGATAGGGTAGATACGGCGATGGCTCCGCCCCAACTACCTGATTTCACATTCATACAGAGCTCTCTTACACAAAACCGCTGACGCTAGCTTTGCCACTTGCACACTACACAATCCCTACATTGTAATCAATGACAGAAAACTATTTTTAATATGATCGACGGTTTAACTCAACTTTATTCTCGCGAGTAAGAGTTACAAATGGACAATTAAGGATGATAAAAACAAAAAAATCATAATACTATCTTTAATACGTTTACGTTATTCATTTTATCATAACTCAACTTCTCATTTTCGTTCGGTTGAATATTTCATTCAACCGAACGAAAGTGACAAGTTGAGGTAGAGAGAGAGAGAGAGTTATAGTTATATAGTTGTTGAGTTTTGAACTTTCACAAAATCCCAGTAAACTCTCGGTATACAGTTAGTGGTATTTTGTTGTTTCCCAGGGCGAGCGCACGGCCTTGCTCAACACTCTGAAGGAGCACAACATCGAGCGGCCGCCGCTACAACCGCCGCCGCCACCGCAGGCCGACGACAAGGTATAACGATGTATTAAATGTGTGCTCGAACATTCTGTAAGATGTAGTGCCACGCATCATGCATGCATGTGGGCAATTGGGCTGGTACGCCCGGGAGGTACCTCTCGTTTACACGAGACCGGCGTGAAGTGGCAGTTGTCGCATTTCGTGCGGCGTATCAGTAGCTGGAAAATCATTTAGGAGGGAGGAGAATGGAGGGCAATGCATAGCCTCTGTGTAGATATCTATCAGCATCGCTAATGATGTAAATTGCACCCTTATAATATAAAAAAAGAACGGCTAGAATTTTTTGACACTTTTCATGCGGATGCGAATGCATCTGTGTGATGTGCAGACGCTTGTAGGCGTCAATAGTCATAAAAAATCTACTCAGCTGTTCACTTACGCTGTATAGAAGTCATGTTATTAATAATTATGACGTCTATTAAAAATTTAAATTATAAAACTGTCAATTGTGTGTTAACACGTGAACAAATCCAGTCCATCCGATATTAAATAATATGTATACATAATAAAATATCATTTATTAAGTCTTAATAATGAAATCAGTCGGAGATAGCGCCAAACTGCAGTACTACTGAATCTTAGGTCGGCACCTACAGGGTGGTACTTCGACCTTACACGATACCGGCTTAAAGTGGCGGCTGTGCTACCTCGTTTCTGCCGTGTTTGAATTTCCATTTGCCCTTTATACAAATATGTAAAAAAAACTTGTAAATCGCCAAAATAAAGTGTAATGCACTATGCATTAGGTATACATGTAATTGATGAGCTAACAAAGAAATATGTGAATTCTAGGCAGAGACAATGGCAGCCAACTGCGCAACGCTGAAAGAGAGCATTGCACATCTACAAAATCAAATAAATGTGTTCACAAACAAAAAAGAAGAGGAACCAAAGGCGACCAAACAGAAAAAACCTAAGTCCAAGAAAAACAAGTCGGACAAATCTCAGAAGGAGAAAAGCGAGGAGCCTGTTGAAACAGTTAACGCAGAAGAAATGAGCAGTTCTCAAGAAACTGTTTCGGAAGCGAATGAAACTGGACACGACAATGCAATGGAGGTCTTTGAAGAAAAGGTAAGCAATGATAATATTGAAAGTCTTATCCAAGCAATCAATAATGCAAATATGAATCTAGATATAGAAGTTGGAAGCGATGAAAATGACAATCCAAATGGTATAATAGAATCTGACGATATAAGTACAGATTCACCGTCAGCCTCTGAAGAAATTGCACAAGAAGTTCACACTGCTAACATACAAAAACCAGAAACAACAAAATCAACAGACAACAATATAGAAAATGTTAATGTAAACACAGAAGTAAAAGACGTTGCAAATGAAGAGAATGTAGATAAAAAATTAATATCCACAGAGTCATAAAATAGTGCATTGAATGTAAATATTTTAGATCATAATGAAATTAACCCAAAAATATGACAATTGGTGATACAAGACTTATTTTATAATGTTTATATATGAAGTTTTGTAATAAACAGTATTTAAAAATATTTTGTGAGTATTTTGTGCTTTATTGTGCTTATATTTTGGTTGATTTTTGGTTTGGAAACGAGTTGTTCAAACTGATCATGAAGTATTCAGTTGTGTTGTGCTATATGTTATAGTAAACGGACAGTTTTTCTACGTACATCTTGTCAAATTGATGTATGTTATGTCGTATTGTTAAAGTAAAGTTAATAAAAGGATCTGATTGTTTTGGCCAAGCCAAGAATTATTGTAACGGTTACGGTAAATGCATATACATATTTTATATTTGTTGGCATGTAATAAAGATAGTCAGTATGAGATTTAAGGGTTTAAATTGCAACAAAAAGACACCATATCTAATACTGATATGTTATTATTATATGTAGAATGTACCACAATATAACAAGTATTTTAGTACAATTAGAGTGCCTATACGTAAAATTTAAGAGCTAGACGTACCAGCCAGATGAGCCTTATATCCAAGGAAAAATGCTGGATATTCTAAATCATTATTATGGTCTAAGATCCGAGGTAAGAACGACCATCACCCATCTGTTAACCAGGTGAAAATCGTATTTTAGGAAATTAGATATGCTTGTTAACATTTACCAAAAGGGTTGCTACAAAAATAAAAAAGTTCAACGAAAATTGGTTTGAGCAAGATATCATTATTAGTTTTTAAGATTTTCAAAAAACATTTTTGAAACTTCAAAGCCTGGCAACTGATATCCTTGATCATATTTTCTCAGGCAACCTTATATTATTTAACTCGTAATAAATTTGCCTACATTTTAATTTATATACATCGTGATTAACATATGAGCGCAATTACTAACAAAAAAAAATTTTAATTAATCATTGAGCCTTGACCATTTTTTATGTGGCAATTCTATTGGTAAACTTTCAAACATATTTAATTTCCTAAATTACAATTTTCACCTGGTTAACAGATGGGTGAATGTCGCTCTTACTTCGTATCCTCTACTATTAGAGATTTTATGTCTTAGTATTAGTATGATACACAATTTATATTTGAAATTAGACTTTTTGATGACAAATTTAATAATTATTATCTTCTTTTCTGGTCATTAGTGAATTCAAAAAAGCAAAGTATTTGTTTGCTTTTGCTTGGTAACTTATAAGATTAAAAAAAAAAATTGGAATAAACTATTACTGCGGTTACTTTACAGGTTTTAACACGATAAGACACCTATTAAAGGCACTAGTCAAAACATATACCAAAGTGAGGGTAGATGCGAATGTTTCTCATTTATAATGGGGGTAGTGTTTGCATCAATTTCATGTCAAAGCAGCTGTCATCACTTCGCATCAGTCGGCTCGGCTGGTGTAATCCAGTCGAAACATAGAGCAAAGGTATATGTTTTGACTAGTACTTTAATAAGTGTCTTAAACTGTTAAAACACGTAAAGTAACCACAATATGTGTAACAAACGCGATACTGGCAACTAGGTAGCATCTAAATATCTATTATTGTGTATTTTTTTTAATTTTTACCCATTTGATGACTAATTTTACGACTAGAGCTCGATATGACAGTTTAGCTGTCATAACGAGCTGCCCCTATTTGATGCCTTTATTGGACACTTCATATTATACGAAGTCGTACATGTCTATGGCCCACTCAGGCGCAACATGAGATGGACTAATAAGTCCAACGTAATATAGAGTGGGTGAACAGGAATATATCTAGATAGAATTCATGACTATTTTAACGAGAACATGATTTTAGCATATCTATTATGAGCACTTGCTGCGCTTGTATTATGTTCACTCATATATAATAGGGTATGGAATTGTCACCAACCAAACTATATCAAATTACTTAAAAGTTAAAACTTACCGTTTGTATCCGAGAGAACTGATGACAGTACAAAAGAACTTTATTCCAGTTTTTTTGCTGGGATCAGTATGACAGAGACACTCGCCAGTTTCCTCTGGGGTAGGACGAGAGAACCGATTGCCAAACGTCATGAACCTTACACATTTGTTTGACACTCTTTACTCTCTTCACACAAACGCTCCAGTTACGAAGACTTGTCTCCGGACAGTGCTTGATCGATCTGATCATGATACGTCAGTCTTGATAGAAAGAATGATAAGATGATTAAAAAAATTAATGTGGTTTGCTGTTTGTTTTTAAGTTTTTAACTTAATATCTTGCACAATCAAAATTATTGTTATAATATATTTTGACTAAAGTTAAGTTTTGATCTAAAGTAGGTTACTTTGATACTGCCTACTGCCCTGATGAAGTTACTACTTATGCATTTTGTTGATGATCTTGCTGAAAGCGTTTTTTTTTATTTGTGGTTTTTTTTTATAATTGCTCTTAATATGATCTAAAATTTGTGTTGCAGATATTTTTGTACGATCTGTTTTTGTGTGCCTAGATTGTTAGCGGCTAAATCTGGTCTAGTCAGAACATTAGACTGTTAGGTGGCGAAATGAGTACGATTTGTTTTTTCTTTGAATATATTTTTTCATACCCCGTGTGTGTTTCTGTTTCCCTGGTATCTGTTGTTTTGAAAGGAGTCTGATGATAACTACCTACGTCCATAAATATCCACACAAATATTGTGGGCCATCGGATTCACACCAATCATGAGAAAAGCTTCTGCAGAATTCTTGAGCTATTTATTATATGCTATCATTCGTATTCAAATTGTTAGACCGCACGATGCGTAATGCGAATGATGATGATGAATACGGACACTTGTGTGTTGACACTTGACGCCTGTAGTCTAGACCGGAGGCTAGTTTCGTGGTGGGGAGGCTTAAGTGCCTCTAATCCCCAAGGTTCTTGCGTAGTATTTGTCTTCTCTTTGCCCAAGGCTATGCCGGACAGGGCTACCCTTACCTAACATACGTGGGGAGAGAGGCCAGACTAAGAGCAGCTCAGTTGGGAGGTCCTCTACTCGTCCCTCTGAATATGCTGACGGTGGCGTGGATTGGGACTGGCGGGTCCGATTCGGACGCAATAATTGCGTGATCCTTTGGAGTACTGGAGCCAGGGGCAGGATGAGAACCTGACCCTATTGCAGGGTTCCGACGACGTAGTCCACGACGTAGAACAGTCCCTTGTTCAGAGGCAGCCGGACTGTCCCCAAGGAGGACTGGGCAGACAGGTAGGGCTTTACTCAGTATTGCACTGTGTCGAGTCTGACATAGATCTAGGGGGTATCTTACGTAAATGTAGGTAAGTGTAGACCCCTGCGTCAATACAAAAATCGTGTGTGTGTCTTACATGTTTGTGTGCACCTTGCATCCCGCGACTTTAGTACAGTTTGTGTAGAATTGGCCGGTGACTGAGAAATCTGGCAAAAAAACACTGATGATGATAAAAACGTATTAATTTGGTTGACAAAAAAGTTCTAGTCATTTATTAGCGGCCCAAATCTGAACAAGTTATGTAACTAGATTTCAGCGGATTTCGAGTAATAAAATGACCACGTAACGCACTCACAGAGCCATTAAATCGACGAGAGAGAATTGAGGAAGGTACCTAGTAGATACCTCGGTACTTTTTGTTCATCAGCTAATCCGACAGAATACCAATCTATAGGCCTAACATATTATCGAGGACCCAGAGTATAAGTATTGGTGAAAAAGTTATATTTCAAGAAGGTACCTATGTTTCTTAAGTGCTTCTGACATCCAAATTCACCCGTGTAAATCCAAATAGCGGTTTTTCAAGGGTCCCTTTTAGCGATTGTCGTAACACTTACCTACCAACCACACATGCTCCTACGTCCTACCCACCCTCTCGGTATACGGAGCTAATCGCGGGAGATGCACGGGGGTTTGCTCACCGGCTCTGTTCCCCAACGTACAATTCGTGACTTCCTACAAATTGTTTATTCGTCTCGTTATATCGCTCTCCCCTTTCTGGGACCTGGCATCACAGAGACAGAAGTCTTTGGCTCTTTTAGTCCTATTTATTGTAGCTACGCCATTACATGTCCTTCCTCTTCAGTCTTCGTGTGCCACGAGCAAATGTCTTCAGCTGACCAAACTTTGTTCATTTGCGACTAAATCCTGATGATAGACTGGGCCCACTGCAGTCCGCGAAACGCCATCCAACATTACATTTCGCTCGTCTTTGTGTAAGTCACAATCCCACATAACACGGTCTCTGGTCTCAACTTCACGACGCCAAGGGCAGGAGCGCAATTCACATAACGCCATTCTGTGCAGGAGATTTCTAAAGCATCCGTGCCCTGTTAGTACTCGGCACTCGGGTCCCACCCATTTGCCAGTCGCGATGTAACCTGGAAAGAAGCAGCACAGCTTCCTTCCGTCTGCACACGCGGTCCAGCGTGACTGCCAAGTGGAAATGTCATCGTCCGCGATAGCGGTTATCCTTTTCTTGCGTTCACTGCCCTTGAGCCCCGCGCACTCCTGCATGCGCCCCTCTCGAACAACCTCCGGGTCGGCAGAAAGCCGGCCAGTAGTGGTAGCGCCGCACTGCTGGAGTGGTGTAATAATAGAATGGGAAGATTTCCGGGATTATTTTTGCAGAGACAGATAGAACTGTAACAGTAGAACTGTTATACCACTCGAGTTATCGTAACCACTGCTTTTGGTGCTAACCCAAGGTCTTGGGGTAGTTGTTTCCCAATTAGATACGCCATTGTCTCACACACTATACATCAGTAGCACGCTAGCAGTAGGGGACCAAGTCGCCGGCCCAGGAGTATCCAATCCAGAACGAATAGCTGAGTGAGCACAAGAGGACATAAAAATAAAATAGGTACTAAATAAGGTTGGTTTACAAATGACCTCGATCCTACGTTAAAACCACATGTTCTATAATAATTCTTCAATTTCCTTGTCCCCTTACCTACTAGGTGGAATCTACCTTTAGGGCCAGGCCCACAAATTCTAGATCCGTCGCTGTCAAGTGCGCTGTTCTAATGGACACACCAACTTGAGAGACTGTTATATAATAATTTAACAAATGGCTAAAATGGCGGAAGCCTAAAGTTTATTTTTATTGACGTAGTGCTCAGACGTTTTGGGTGTCTTTTTCTGTTCGCTCCACAAGACTAACTGTTGATTAAAATAGGTCTATACCTAATACTGAATAGTTCTGTAATATTGTTGTCCTTTAGCACTTCTAGTAGTAGCTGCTCATTAAGTTCTGACTTCTGGTTCAATTTCAGGATTGACACGGATATATTAATTTTTATTTCAACAAAATTGGTACTTACCTACCTAATATTTTGCGACTGAAAAAAATTTATACCAACTTTATGAGATCGTCAATTAAATACGGCCAAATTATACAAACCTTATATTAAGTATTCGCACGACAAAATTCATCTCCCTGCAGTACTGTATCGATGATAATCACTCATCACAAAACACTGGTGTAACTATAGGGTGGTAAATCAAAAAATGTCACGGGTCTATGAGATCTCTGGTCAGGCAGGGCTATCACATGCCCTGGCTTAGGGCTCTAGAAGGAGAAACGACATTCGTAAAGTGGCGGGCACTGTCTGGAGACGGAGAGCTGAAAACCAAGCACACTTGAAAAGCCCTAAGTCCATCAGTGGATTTAAATAGGGTGATGATGATGATGCCCTGACCTGGCTCGCAAATCGGCATTCAACACAGGAGAATCGGCTCGGCCAAGACATACATTAATTAAGTTTTTTTTTAATAGGAGAGAGGTGTTGTTACACCAATGTCAGTTGTCACAAGCTATTCTGGTGTTCATTAAGACAGGCAATGCTCATTGGAGGATAACGGGGTGATGATGACAAATGCCAATCACGGCCAAGCTCGTGTTGCAGTAGATCACGCGCTGCTTTCGAAAGCGATTTGTGAAACAGATGGCCGCAGTCTTTTACTTATTGTGGCCAAATGAGTTGTACACAAAACTACCGACTGCCTGGTGGTCTAGTGGTAAGCATCTACCACAGATGTGAGGTCCTGGCTTCGAATCCTTTAGCAATAAATGTTTATGGGGTTTTTCAGTTCCTAGTAATAGTCCAGACATGGGTAGTTGGTGTTAAACCAATATGCCTCGAAGCGCACCTTGAGCCGAAGATCCAGTGTTTGATCTTGTCGAATTTCCGTCCCATCGGAATAGGATGAGGGAATAGATAGTGCAGTATACTTTTGTATGGCACGCACTCGATCAGTAAATACAGCACAGTTGCCTAGTCTCTATACGGACGGCCGTTGCAGCTGATATTCCGACGTTAAAAACGTATATCTAGAATTGCCAGGAATTGTGAGAAAATAAAAACCGGCCAAGTGCGAGTCCGACTCGCACACCGAGGGTTCCGTAGGAACGGGAGGTATGAGCAAAAGTAATAGACGTTGAGAAAATTACACTTCCCTGCGGCAAGTTGACTAACTTATATATGCGGGTGCTTGCATACATTTAGTATGAAACGAACTACATGCATAAGTTGGTAATGATTTTTCCAGTGATATAAATTTTATTTACCAATTTTTAGATTTATTCCTATATGTAGACTGTAAGGTCTTACTTCTTGCCAAATTTCAGAATTCTAGCTCAACGGGAAGTACCCTATAGGTTTTCGAAAAAGTGTGTTTTCATACAAAGTTTGTCCATAAATGGCTATAACTTTTTATTGCGTTAACTTAGAAGTGTGATTTTTTCAAGGCATCAAGACGTAACTGACCTCCGTATTTGACAAAAATTTCAGCTTAATCCCTTCACGCATTTTAGAGAAAAAGGTCTTGACAGACGTACAGACGGACAACAAAGCGATCCTATAAGGGTTCCGTATTTTCTCTTTGAGATACGGAACCCTAAAAAGCGATCCTATAAGGGTTCCGTTTTTTCTCTTTGAGATACGGAACCCTAAAAATGTATCTCAGAGTGATCATAATGTGTTCGCAGACCTCGAGCAGCTGACGGGTACTCTCGTCTAGTATTTATGGACACGTAAAGCGTAACTGACCCACCCTTCTAATCCCCATGAACTAGTAAAGCAACAAATCGACCCAACAAGCCGTTGGAGTCTTACTGACTACCGACGACCGTGATTCGCATGGTTCTTGTGCAGTTACGTTGCCCACCTTTCCTTCCCTCCTCCAATGGGCCACCGGCGACTCAATGGCACACGAAGCGCAACAGCGTGTCACTGGACGGTACCGTATGAGCACGCACCACCTCGCCAGTAATTTGACGCTACTTAAGCTGTTCTATAGACTTTGACTATTTTCATTTAGTCACACAGTTGCCAGTTGCCGCGGACAATGGAGGCGTTAAATGAACTGTTGCAAATGAAAACTGATAAAGCGGCGACTTCTATAACAGCTGTTTAATAATCTGACTGTTACATAAAGTGCATTGGTTCAGAGTAGGCCTGTCGGCCAAGGTCCGACGCACTTTCACGACTTTTTACGTTCGGACCCATAGTGATTTCGATTATTCATATCTATAATAAACAAATGAGATACGCTTGTCTGTTTGTATGCGAATTATCGATTATTTCTAGAGTAAGTTTCTACATATCTGCGTCGTGGTCTCTGCTAGGCTGGTCATGGGCTTGAAGTCTGTACCAGAAGTGTTATTGGGATCTTTGGAAAAGTACGAATTTGGGATGTCAGTTGTGTTATGTTCATGTACCTTGGATAGGACGGTAAGCCGTCGGT
Source organism: Calycopis cecrops (assembly GCA_001625245.1). Taxonomy (NCBI): domain Eukaryota; kingdom Metazoa; phylum Arthropoda; class Insecta; order Lepidoptera; family Lycaenidae; genus Calycopis; species Calycopis cecrops. The sequence continues at coordinate 204,747 of LUGF01037437.1, forward strand.
TCAGCGCCATATTTCAACTACCGGACAACGGTACCTACATCTTTTTGCGAAGCCCTGTTTGTAGAATGTAGGATCACCCTTCCCGAAGAGGAAGGGTTGGACAGCGTCTCATCTGAGAGACTAACGATGATTTTAGAGGAGTCACTGACTGCAAACCTTGACTTCACGTCAAGTCAAGGTTTACAGTCAGTTTCTCAGCGCCGCCGCTTTTTTAAAGGGGGGGACTTGTCCAGCTATGCACGCTTTCTGGCTGGTGACTGATAATGATCACAGTAGGACAGCAGATCGCAGACCCGCTGTGAAGGCTGTAACAGACTGGTTATGAGAGCAGCGAGCACGAACTGTCTCTCAACGGATTCGAAGAGCACGAATTGTTACAAATTCAGGTTTTATAATAGAAAATAAATTGGTCGCAACACTCACTTCCTTGTGAAAAGCCTCGAGCGTGTCTGATTTTATTTCTGTCTAGATAGCCTTTTTTTTTCGAATACAGCCGTTGAAAGTGATGTGGATCAAAATTTCGCAATTGCAGTAAAGATTGTTAAAATTCATGAATATTTTAACAAACGGCTGTCCAGGACCAACCCACAGGGATTTAGTCGGCATTGCACTAAGTGTGGAGTCCGACATAGTGCTAGGCGCAACCCGGGCTCCTAGGTATCATACGTAAATGTATTCCGCTGCATCAACAGAAAAAAGGATCAACAGCAGCCAGTTTTGGCCTTTGCATAAACATGAAACATCAGAGGGGATCATTTTATTCAGAACTAAGCAGGAGAATAGGAGATGGAAGTGACTCCCCCAACGTCAGAGTCGAGAGACGAGGCACACCGCGGCATCTATGTGGCTAATAAATAATAGTTAAATTAGTTACGATTCATAATTTCACAATGCACAATTTATGTTTTATTTTTAACAAACGAAAATATGCAAGTTAAAGGTTCATATTACAGCCACTAGTTGGCGTGACAGTCTTGGAAACTCGTTCACCGATCCTGTCCAATGTTTTCATTTACCAAAAAGTTTTACTTTCTTTTTTTATGGGCAAAGGAGCAGTCAGAGCCATTTATATGACTGACGAAGCCCACAGACATCCACATAGAGGCTATGCAGATGCGCTACCTTCTAACCTCCGTAGGCCACCGGCTACTTACACACCGCAAGCATCGCGACATACACAGTCAAACAATATTCGAAGACGTATGGATTTTTTTTTAATTGGGATCGAATGGATTATTTTTTTAAACAATCAGTGCGTAGAAAGGGATTTCGTTGTTAACTTACACAATTATATTACTTTAACTTTTATTTTGTAAGTACGAGCCATTAAATGGTAAACAAACACATCAACCTATACACCAGTCTTTCCCAAAGTGGGCGATAACGCCCCTCTTGTGAGCGCCAGATGCTCAGAGGGGGGCAGTAAGAAACCAGAAACGACATAATGGTCTTTGAATATCAAGGTCTCTTAACTAATAAAGGGGCGATACGAAGTAACAGATTTTTAAAGTGGGCGTTAGACGAAAAAGTTTGGGAACCTGTGCTATACAC
>LUGF01037437.1:206477-246070 GCA_001625245.1 Calycopis cecrops
GCCATTAAATGGTAAACAAACACATCACCCTATACACCAGTCTTTCCCAAAGTGGGCGATAACGCCCCCTTGTGAGCGCCAGATGCTCAGAGGGGGGCGGTAAGAAACCAGAAACGACATAATGGTCTTTGAATATCAAGGTCTAATAACTAATAAAGGGGCGATACGAAGTAACAGATTTTCAAAGTGGGCGTTAGACGTAAAAGTTTGGGAACCTGTGCTATACACAGTCGGACAAACAAATCGAAAGCGTAATTTGTAAACAGTTTCGTGTGTAAACATGTTTGCCACTGACATTGCGCGTTCGCTTCCGCGCTCGCTGTTGTATCACAGCGGCACGCACCAGTGAGCAGCGACGCGTCAGGAACATGCTGAGTAGCTTCTGCTGGTACTGGGTCATATCGCTTAACGGGGGGTCAAAAAAAATCAGGTGTTTTTCGTGACTTCTTATTTGGGGACACGCTAATTCTCGAAAGTTGTAAGACTTTAATTTCTGGTACCTACCCTCTCCCCTCCTTCCTGCTCGAATGTCTTTTGGGACAATCCGTGCTCCCATGTCTTCCCATTAAGAAACCGTGTAAAAAACTGTGTGTGACATAATAATTGCCATTGTTACATTGCACCCGAATCGGGCCGGCACGACCGTACGTCCACGACCGTGCCGGCCTGTCGCTTATACGAAACCACTGTAAGTATCCACGCTGTGGCGATCCTCGCGCTGTGTGTTTCCGGTGGCTCATTGAGGGACGGGAAGAAAGAGAGGAATTCCTGAAATACCTCTATATTGTTGTGAGCTCTAATGACTTTCTGGATCCTATAAATATGTAGGTACTACAATCAGCGCCGGTTCCAGGTAGGGACTTAGGTCTTAGGGGGGCTGTAGCTCCAGGTCCCGCAAGGCTTAACAGCAATAAGATCATTTTTATACACATAAAAGGACCTCTCTCTCTCGACTTCAAAGGTTTCAAGCCCCGGGTCTCTCCAGTACTTAATCCGCTGCTGACTACAACAAGACATCACTTCTGTTAACGCCGATGATGCCACTGCCGAGTAGTGACGGCTCACGGCTGCAACCAGCAGTCCCATCGCTTCCTCGTAGCCGAATTATCACGATCGGGAAGGTCGGATGTAATAGCACACTAACAATGCGGTGGAGTCTCCTCGGGTAGTGTGTATAGGTTGTCTTAGACAAGAACTCGTGAAGAAATGCATGCGGATTGCAACCAGGTTGACAGGAGGAACACCGAGGGTACCTCTATTGGTTTTCTACATGTTTCATCGTTTTGGTAATTCAATAATGGTATTGCATTTGTGTTTTTAAGAAATAAAATGATTTTTGGGGGGAGACACACACATGTGAATAAATGCCGCGTCAGTGACGCTTGGCTTATGAGTTATGACGTGCGATTCCCCAGTCGGCAACCAACTTTTTAACCAGCACTACCAACTAACCAATTATTAGGTACCTATAACTTACCAGTGAATTAAGCAATAAATACGAACTGTAATAATGACTTTTCCTTGAACACATACAATCAATTAATATATTATACCCAACTACAATACTAGGCTACCAATAAGTTCGTATAGATTAAAAAATATCATCATTCAGCACTCTAGAGCTACTGTTGAAAACAAATAAATGCTACTATAATTATTTGTTATTCTATTTGCTTAATCTGTATTATTGCCACAGTTGCTCAGAAATTACATTATACGTCAATTAACTCAGCAACATTACATCAACTTTGCATCATCATCATTTTCAGCCCTTATCATCATTGCTTGACATAGGTATCTATCAATCCCCCTCGACGGATCTCCACCTTGTCGTGGTGAGGGGGTTTAGTAACCGTGGCTTGAACCACCACGGTGACGCGAAGAGGGATCCCTGGAGGGGACTTGTAGTGGTAGAAAGGGTAATGAACTGGCCAGGAGGACAGATGCCAGGCCAGTAAGGTACTGGGGTGGAGGCCGCGTTTGCGAATACGAAGTGTTGTTCAACTACTCACCATGTGGGGTGAAGACCTCCGTGCAGATAGTCGTGAAGGTTAAGAGATGGCGTTCATTAAAAGGCCAAGACTTTTGCATACAAGTAATAACTTTTTCATCACAACATTTGAGTTAGAAACTGTCGCCTAGGTACTTAACATCACGATATAGCAGACAAGCACGCGCTACATCATCAGAACTGATCTGAAAGTCACTGTTGTTGAGTAGGAGGGATTAAGAGTACCAGAGTCTAGTCTCTGGGATCTGGAGATAAAGGAAGCAATAAGTGTGTCTTAGATTTTTTTACTAGATTTGAAATTATCCTGTGGAAGCGATGCGAAGGCGGTACAGCTTCATTGGAGACTGGAGTACTCAGCGGGCAAGAAGGCCAGATTAGGGATCGAAAGGGGGACTGTCCCTCGACTCTGACGCAGAGGGGAGAGATTCATCACGATATGAGAATATTGATTGGGGGGGCCGTGGACATTTTCTTCTGATGCAGATAGTGATTAATGTTTCCAATAGTTAATTTGATTATTATTACATGGTCAGAGAGACAGTGGGGTTTCTCCTCCCCCACGTCTGAAGTCGGGAAGAGCTCGCGAGCGATAGCAAAAATGGCCTCGGCGCTGACTTGAATGGTACAAGGAAAGGATAACCTTAGTCCTTTTCGTGAGGATCCGGGACTCTCGGCAGAATAAAGGCTCTGCCAGTTCTTCTTTCTCTGGTGGGCGATGGAATTTGGTGTCAGCAGCACACCAAATCCCCAAGGTTGATGGCGAAAAACTTATACAATTCTTATCACCTTGCGAGGTGTCTTTTATCACGGTAAAATAAATGTAAAAATATTAGGAACTGTATAGAGCGGTTACGGTCACACAGCGGCGGATTAAGGTCTGGCGAGGCCCTGGGCTCGGAGTTGAGTGGAGGAGTTGGAGTGGAATAGAGGCCACTTTTATGGGTACAAAAATGATCTTAAGACCCTTAAGCCTTACTGGGCGCTGTATCCGGTGCTGCGGTCAGACTGAGGCAGTGTAGAGCGCGTTAGTCATATTCCGTATTGCTAGTCTAGTAACGAGGACGTTTGATCCATTTACTAGATAGGTATTTTTTATAGTTTATGGAGGCAAAGGAGCAGTCGGAGCCTTTTGATGATTATAGAGACGCCCCACGTCCTGACCTGACGGTCTCGGATAATAAGAAAACCTTTTTTTTCCGTCCGGTCTTGTCAGATATCTGTCCCATCGGAAGAGGGGAATAAGGGATTAGAGAGTGCACTTGTGTCTGCCTACTGCAATCTAGTGTACAATATAATATCCTGGCTAGTCTGTAGATTCCACCGCAGCCGAAATGAGCACGGGCGCCAATGGACTAAGATTATTAACAGATGTTTACGACGAGACTGCTGTAAAGTATCGAAAAGAAGGCAGGGCACGGATCACACCTAATGAACTTATCTGACCCTTTAAATAATGTTTAAAATCAACCGCTTCTTTAACACGTACCTATAATAAGTAATAACATTATTGTATTTATACTTCATATTTTTAATAATTGAAATACATTTCAAAGATTACTACTTCCGTATTGCACCAAGTCTAACATTCAATAGGAAATGTTTCATAAAGTGCATCTTTTCAATAGCTTTTGTTTGTAATTCGTGAAGAGCGCGACAACAGCTCTATAGAATTATCTAACCCGCAGTCTACAGGCGAAGGCGATAGTCCACCGGCCCCGCTATAAATAGTTACTGTGGTGGATTGTCCGTACATTGCTCCACTAGCCGAGGGCAGGCAGACAGACAAACGTACTGTGAAAATTATTGGAGGTTTGCTCATTTCTTTTTTCTCGAAAAATTTTGAATATTCAATCAAATCTCCCGCGCATTTTTGTGTTGAGTGTAAAAGTGTTATTAATTCAAATCGTGTTTCAGTTCTATTGGAATAAAGATGAGGACGAGCAGTTTGATATTGTTTTGTGCGGGTGAGTATTTTTTTAATTTTTGTAGTTTAAGTAATTGCCAAAATTTTCACATTCGTCAGCCGAAGTTAATTAATAAATAACAATAAATAAATATTTGGTGATATATTCACCAAATATACAAATCAAATTAACAATAAATATTTGGTGATATATTCACCAAATATTTATTTATATATTTAGTTATTTTCCACAACTTAAAACTATCATTACAGGTTATGCCTAATGCGATAGTTAAGTATATAAAATTATATAATATGTAGGTTCAGGGAAGGGCCTCCTTTAGGCTGCAGCCCCTACGAGTCATAGGGCCCCCATATGCTACTGAAAAAAAAAACAAAAATAAAATAAAACAATGAATACCTAGAAATAAAAGTATCTACTTACTTAAAAAATAGAAATCCTACCTAATTAATAACTCACTGAACAATTTGTTTTGAAAGTTTATATCACAATAATGTAAGATAAATTAAATGTAAAATACAATAATATCACAAAAATAACATAAGTAATTTCCATACACTTGTACATAATATTATGTACTGCGCAAGTTCATCTCTCGGTACAGACACACCGAATTTCTGCTAGGACGACATTTTAATATGGAATTAGGTAAAACCTATTGAATCACTATACTACAAGTACACTATCAAATGATTTGTTGACATTACTATCTTAATATTATGATCTCAACGTATGAATTCATCAAACGTCATTGACGAATACATTTACAATTACACGCATTTGTAATAACGTCCGCGCCAGTGACAATTGTTCAGTAAAAATCGTCGAAATCAATATTTTATTTATTATATCAAGACGGGGTCTGTCAGAGCCTCCCTATCTTTTGTTAATAAATGTATTAATTAATTTTAATGGCAGTTGCTAATTTGCTTGTAACAAAGTAATTATGTAAAGTAATGGAATGCAAACAACAAACGCTGATGTTGATGATGATAGGTATGTATCTACATCACGCTATGTAGGTATAATGTAGCCAGTCTAAACATAATTCATCTATTTCGGTTGTACTTAAAGTGTAATAAAGGATGCATAATAAAAAACTTACTCTATTTCAAATAAAAAGTTAAAATATTATTTTCATGTTACCTAATCATAAATTGTCATCCATATTTTGCACAATTTCAAATGAACAATAGAAAACTTTATGCAAGATTGAAAAATACTAACTAATTACATAAGAAAATGTGAAGTTCCTTTTGTTTTATTCAATTTCTTTATTACCTTTATTTATTGTAATAAAATAATTCCGTATTGCTGAATCGAAAGATCTAGTTAGACTTTTCTGCTTCAAGCTGCCAAAGATCCAAAAACTTTTTTCATTTAAATTTGAATGTGATTAGACTATTGTTTAGGAAATTAGGGTGCATAATAATAAGAACATATGGAAATAGTAGAGTCAACACACACTTTACCCGTAATTACTATCACTTTTTTTATAGTAAAATTTTGGTAAGAGTCAAAGTATTGCTCCGGCACGATCATAAAAGTCCCTACGAAATAAGTAATAATTTAGAATGAATGCTGCCGTGTTTCGCGCGGTTTCTGACATACCAGCTGATATCTATGTAGCTGGGGGTGATGGGGATAAGTGGGGGCACAAAAAGGCATCAGGTAGCTCTTTTGCGAGTGACAAATGTTTCTTTTTTTATAAATTATGTTGTAAACATTAATTATTGTAATTGAAGACTAACAACCTCTGCACATGGCAACATTTTAATTGTTTTAAATCAATATCTTGTATTCTAATTTGCGCAATTGATTGTTTTAATAAACCATGTATAGGTATTATAAAAGCTAAATGTGGACTTTCTCCGTGTAAGCTAATAGAATAATCAGACCCGTGCGGTTTCGGGAGAACATGAATATGGCAAACTTTCATATTTTAATTTGTCGTCAATAATGAAAATGGTGAAGATATTTCTTCCTTTAATATTTTTCATATTGCGCACCTGATTAGGTTCTTAAGAAGAAAAACGCGAAACGGTATAAAATTACTCAAATTGTTGGTTTATCGAGTCAGCTGTGTCCCATTGTTGGAGATGTGGGCAACGCATCGCATAGGTATGCGGATTGGGGGAATAGTCACCAATTGGACGCGACTTCTAAACGAGTCCTATAAAACCAAATACTTATTAAATTAATAAGGTTATCCAGACTCTACGCGTTCAAATAGCGACCGATATTTTGTCTTCCAACATCATCATCATCATCATCATCAGCCTATTGCAGTCCACTGTCGGACGGCGGCCTCTTCCATAGCACGCCACTGGCCTCGACCTTCGGTTAACCTTTCCCTCTTCCTGCCCACAACTTTGCGTATGTCGTCACTCCATCTAGTCACAGGGCGTCCTACATTACGTTTGCCGGTACGCGGTCTCCACTCTTGAACCAGACGACCCCAAGGATCATGGGTTCTTCCAATAGAATTCGAATCGGACTCAACACTTAGTGCAATACCTACCGACAATACATACCGAGGGTCTCGGATCTGCGGGAAACAGGGTCCCTCCAGCCACAGGCTGGTCTCGGCGAAAAGGCCAGACTTTTTAGGGACTGTCCAGCTGCCGAGGCGCCCTCTACACGAGTCCAGGCCATTGGGTCGTTAAATACATATTCACATTTGTTTCCTCAACAATTTGCATCGCGTGCGGCTGAGTCGAAATACATCAGCATCGTCGATGGACCGAGACGTTATCTAACTGCCACTTACTTACTTACCACTTTATTTGTTTGTTAGGAAGTTAGAAATCCCGTAGCGTGCGCGGCTTCACTTCCGAATATGTTATTGTTTCTGCCCGCGATTTCTCGTGTTAAATATTAAAGTATGTAGAGATATGTAGAGCACTTATCGGCATCGTAAAAATAAAAATAAAATGAGATAATTTAAATAGAACTTATAAGAATAATTATAACTGTGAACATTGAAAAAAATCTATAATTTAATAAGTTACTTTAATAATATCTGTTTGGCTTCTTTTGGCAGTTCCTTTCTAGGTAGATTGTTTATTATCCATTTGCTGCTAGTCGGTAAACCTAGATTTTAAGATAGTTTTAGTTTATAAATATTAGAAGTAGGAGAGGAATTCAAACGTAGGTAAATCAAGGGTAGGGGATCATGAACAATCTTAAATCTATGTCGAAATTATAAGGATTTTGTGGCACGTTGTACACACGTGTGTACAAATTCCTTTGCTTAAAATACACAAATTATACAAGATTCCTCATTATCGATATAATATTGAAGATTTTGAAAAAGCATGCATCCAACAAAACTGCCGCAAGTATGTCTACATACTTACTAGGTGGTTTCCTATCTCTGTGTATACTTATGTAACGTATTGTGTATTCATTGAAATAAATACAATTTTAATTTAATTTAATTAAATTTAACAAAAAGCATCATGACCTGTAACCTGTCAAAGACTGTATTGTAACTTCCACTTGTATTGTTTTCCAGTGTGGATCGCCATCGCTGCCACAGCCCCAGTAAGTCGCGAAAACGTACCCCAAAGATCAGAGTTCGACTACGAATACGACATCTCGGCGCAGTCCGGCCAAATAAACGAACCCCAAGAATCTGCCAGCCACTACGACGCGTACATCCAGGATATCAAAGCCGCGAACAGCGGTGATCCCAAAAAAGGTTTCAGCAGAGGCAGTGGTTTGAGAACCATCGCCGTCGGCTCTGCCAATCAAGCGAAAACAGCGCTTGGTAACCAACAAGCGGCAGCGTATCAGGCTGCGTACGTAGCCAAAAACACTTTGGCTCAATCGGCCGCGCAGTCTAGTGCTACAGCTCAGGCGGCGCTGGCTGGGAAGCAGGTGATCATGTCTGGGTTAGAACAGCAGGTCAGAGATGCGAAGGTTGCCCTGCAAGGTGAAGAGATGCAACTGCAACAGGCGAAGAGATCAGCGCAATCAGCGGCGCAAGCTGCACAACAGGCTATGCATCAGGTACGAGATTGTCTTCATGTAGAACTAGGTCATGCTGGATCTACGTGTACCTGGTGACTCCGGGATTTGTTTATTAGTTATGAGCAGAAACAATCAGGTGGTAAGCGACTACTGGGATTCACTGCCATTTCTAAAAGTACCGTTGCTTCGAGAGTTCTGGTCACTTCTTTGCTAACTCGTATAGGCGAAGTTTCAAGTTTGCTCTGACCATTACAATCTACACTGGACTTCATTATCGATCGGGGCTTCTACCAGAGCACCGAATGACTTTTGTTTTCCATGTTATTTACCAGCTTTAGAAAGAGGTAGTGGCCTGCTGCATAGGCGGAGGTAGTGCCATGCATGGTGCATGACACTACATCCGCCTATGCAACGGAATTGAACCGGCACGACTGGAGAAGTACCTCTCGCTTACTCGATACCGGCGTAAAGTGACAGCGTCGCTGTCGCGTTTCGTGCGGTTTGTGAGAAGCCGGTGGCCCATTGAGGAGGAGCAATGCATCTGCGTAACAGTTTCTTGCGGTTTATTAGTAGCCCATTGAGGGGGGGGGGACGGTAGGAGGGCAACGCATCTGCGTAACAATCATGCGAATGTCCACGTGCGTCGGTAGTCATTAAAAGGCTCCTATTGCTCGTTTGCCCCCTTATGTTATAAAAAAAAGCTCCAGAAAAAAATCTATTTCAAAAATTTATGTGCACTACGTATATTAGACATGAATACAATATAATTTGTACTAACAGTTCATACGTATGTATGCTACCGGCGTGGTAGTACAATTTACTTAATGTATGGATGGAATATTTTTTGTTTCAATGTATCCGAATGAGGCCGGTGCCACCAGATTGACACCTGTGGCTCACGAAGCTCGTCGAGATGTGATTCTGTAAAATTGTGCAAATGTTTATGGGTCCCTCATACTAAATGAGTCCAACTGATCATTTGCCCCCCCATGCTCTTTAGAAATGTAATTCGTTTAAAATCATTACCCCTTTACCTACGTCTACTGCTTAAAAAATCTTCATAAATTGAATACTCACAACCGCACAAAACGCAATTGTACAGCTATCACTAAAGTGGTATCATACGAGCGAGAGGTACCTCCCCGGTCGTGCCAGCTCTATTTGACTCCAGCACAGCATCTTCCTCTGACCTCCACCGAGCATTGAACCCAAACCAAAACAATTTAAAGTTCACTGTTATATTTCGACACAGTTATTTAGGCCAACATCAATTAGTTCAACTTTAGGCAACGCAGCTCCCGATCGAGACCGAAAAAAGGCTAAAAAAGAACTAAACGAACATTGAAATGTCGATTCGCAAGACGGTGACGATAAAAACGATTTTGCGACATTACCGATGACGAAAAGTTGCGAAACGAACGGTGCTAAATTGGTTTATCAGCGCGTGGTCTGTACAAATAGCTGGCTACTGACCACTGGCTCTCAACGGCATTAGTCTTCACCCGTGGAAAATACCATGGACCCGGGGATGAAATGGGCCCCAGGTTAGAAAGTCATTGGTTGGTCTCATTCTCTATCAACCACAAGCGAGTTATTGGAGCTATTTTCTGAATATCAACGTCTATTGGCCTCCACATATTGTTGATGAGCCGCTGCACTTGTCTACATCTACGTTAGAGAAATACAAATATAATTAAAATGTTTGTCATCGAATAAATGCGAAACCTCATTCGTATTTTTGCGAGATACGATAAGATCGCTTTCCTGCGTCGATATGCAGATACATCGACATCCTTCAACTCCTCCCCGCATGGACCGGCAGCTACCAACCGAGACGCGACAGCACGTCTATCACTTAAGGCCGTATCGTGGGAGACAGAGTTACTGGGTCCTGTCAATCCAATTCGGTAGCAATGCATCCTGGTAGTATCTTGTAGAAGAGATGGGACCCCGTAGCATGAATTTGCCATAGGTCTCAAACGTATAGTCCAACCATTGGCCTTCACATAGCCCAACTAGGTAATGAACATCTGATTAGGCTTTTTCCGACTAAGATTGTCGTCAATCAAGTGCCAATCAATGCGCCAACCGCAATGCGCAAGTGGTGAACCCGAGTCGGTAACGTCGTGGGTTCGAATCCCGCCGTTTAATATTTCGTGCGGCCTATTTGTATCGCCGTTGTTGCACCTTTGCTACTTGGTTTCTTAGCATATTTCAATAAAGGTTGTGTGTTCGAAAGTTCGAAATCCAGTTCCAGAAAGTTCGAAACAAGATATTGGTGAAACGCGCGCTATTTGATTTGAATATGATATATCATATACGACTGTAAGAATCGTTTTCTTTTGGTTTTCTCTGCAAATTTTTAAACAGATTTGCGTAAACTTGATACTAGAAGATGTAACATGTTTCGGAGGTTCTAGAATGTATTCATTGCGCAAATATTTAAAATTTGTAAAAAAATACAGTACATTTACGTTAATGTTGCTCATGATTACGATTCTTTCGAAAAGAATCGTAATCAAAATACAGTATATTTAACTGAGCTTTCTAGGAGTCAATACCGAAAGAGTTGGTAATACTGCCTACTCGGTATTGACGGTACTATAACCAATGTGCAAAGGATTGATGATGATGAGGCAATAGTTGTGAAACGTCATCTCATTCGGCTTAGCAAACATAGTCGTCTAATAGGTTTCTTAATTGTGTCGCCGTTTCTTTGGTTACGCACCGTCACACTCCAGTGGTAACATGACATTGTTCGGTTTTTCTGTAGATCTCTGTTGCCAATTGCATTACACACAAGCTGGCACCCACTGTTTTGTCTGTGCCGCGTGATATTTATAACATCACACCTGTATTTTTATATAAGAATGTTGCTTGTTATAACTTTCTCAATGTTTTTGTTCACTTAACGGGTTCGCGGTCATGGGCTCAAGATTTATAAAAGAAGTTACAATCTGTACCGAGTCGAATCCAAGACTTGGCGATCTGCGGCTGCTTGTGACTGATACTTGATTTATTGCACTTATAATTCGCTAAAAATAAATATTTATTGGTAGACTCTAAAATGGTTGGAGATACACCTTCCTTCCTTTCCTTCTTTCCCCCCTTCTTTGTAATATTCTTATCTTGTCTTTAATATCCTTTCCTTCTTTAAAATATTCTTTTCTTCTTTCTAAAATCCTTTCCTTCATTCCAATGTTTTTTCATTCTTTCTAACATCTTTTCCTTCTTTCTAATATCCTTTCCTTCTTTCTAATATTTTTCTCTCTAATGGCCCATGTTGTCCCCCTATAACATAAAATAATCCTTTCCTTATTTGCAATATTCTTCCCTTCTTTCCAATATTTTTTCCTTCTTTCTAATATTTTCGCCCTTACCAGGTGAACGTGATCCAAGCAGCGCTGAACGCGGCCCAGGCGACGTCAGAGAACGCCAACGAGGCTGCCTCCCAGGCGGCCGGGGAGCTGGGAGCGCAGACGGCCATGGTGGGAGCGGCCAGACAGAGGCTCTCCACCCTGCAGGAGCAGCTCAAGGGGGTCCGGATTGACTTCGAGGCCACGCAGTCCGCGGCTAGGAAGGCCCAGGTGAGTGTACTTGAAAATGTTTTGTAAGAGGTAGTGCCACGCGTGCAGCGGAATTGGGGTCGATGAGGTGCCTTTTCCAGCGCCGGATGAAGCTCTGGCAGCCCGGTCCCAGTCTCCAAGAGACTTTGGAATTTGGGGAGGGGCTCCTTTTATGGGAGCAAAAATGATCTTAAGGGCCTTAAGCCTCGCTGGGCCCGGGGCTGCATATCCCCTAAGCGCCCATCTGGATGATGGTTTCGGCGCTGGCCTCTTCCTTACACGATACGATAGTGACAGTGCTGTCGCGTTTCGTGTGGTGTGAAGCCGGTGGCCCGTGGAGGGAGAAGGGATGGCAATGCGTCTGTATAGCCTTTATGTGGATGTATATGGGCGTCGAAGTCTTGAAAATGGCTCGGACTGCTCCTTTGCCCTTCTATACTATAAAAAATTGTGTGCTTTAGACCAAATTCGGCTGCATAGCACCTCTAGCTTAGTTCAGTGCTAACACTTTACTTTAGTAGATAACAATTCTAATAACTTTTCCGTTAGTTCGTCATTGTGATAAAATAGTTAATTATTATTTTTCATGAACAGGTATCGAACTACACATACTTGCTGGAGGATATCAAAATAACAATCTTCTTTTGATCACGTGTTATTACCTAATACAAATAAAATTTATTATTTATTTTATGTAATAAAGACTTGCTATTTATTATTCTTTTTTAATTTTACATAGTTTTTTTCACTTAATAAAAATCTAATAAGTATTACATAAATTAATAATTTAACTTTGATGATTCAATAAAATATAGAGCAATCTTCAAACAATATCTAACGTTTGGCGCCAAATTACATTGTCAGTGTTGTCATATCAATAAACCTAAGCAAAAGAATGACAGATTAATATTATGTTCTAATAAAACGTAATAAAATTGTGCTAAAGTACTTCTATATTTCAAATATAAAATCACAAATACGGATTGAATTGTAATGGGTACCGCAGGAAAAATTCTTATAAACTTGTGACGTCAAAGGTTTATATTTTTGCCACCAGGCGGCAGCACAGCAAGCTCAGGCGAATGCTGCGGAGGCGGCAGCGAAGGCGGCAGCCGCGGGTCTCGCCCAGGGACAGCACAAGGACTCATCACACGAAGGTAGTAGCTCCGAGGAATATACGGCTGTCCCCTCCGAGCAGTCCAGCAAGGAATATTACCAAACGGACTACCAAAACGAGTAGCATTAACATGTTAATTTGAATTGAGCTCGAATACTTTGATGTTGAAACCATAGACAATTGTTTTATTTTTTTTAATTATTCCGTTCCTATTGGAACAAGCTAAGACCAGATGTGATGCTGTCTTTTCTGTCAATTTTTTTAATTATAAATTGTGTTCAACATCAAAAGAGATTTGACTTAGGTTTTGGTGGCTGTTGGAATAGGTTCAAAGATTATTTTTGCATAATAACGGCGTTCAGTTCAAACACAGTTTAGAACATAGGCAAAAAATATAAATAGATAATAATTAATAAAAAAAATATTACATATTTTTTCTGAAAGACGTTGAATGTTTCTAAACAAGTCATATGTATGCAATATAATTTTTCTATTCCAATATTCTAAAACACTAATGTAAATATTTTGTTGATTTTTTTTTACATTAGGCTATTATATGTGTGATATATTTTTACATTTTTTATATTTATTAATTTATTTTGCATTTTTGTGCTTCAGAAATGAAATTTAAATTATCATTAAGTAACATTACTAACTTACGTAAGTGCGATGTCCTCAGCAATGGAACGTAATGTATTTTAATAAAATGTTTTGTTACATTTCGTTATTTTAATGTACTTTTTCACGTTTGACTTTGACTTTTCTGACTTCTATGACCTTCTTCTTGACTTCTACTGACATCACACTTATTCATCTTGAGTAACTTGATACTAATATGTACCTACTAAATTCTAACAAGACGAGGCCGGAGATTAAAAACGGTAAAACTAACAGATTAAACCTAAATGTAAGTGTATAGTTTATATTACTGACTGTTTTGACTTTGATTTACTGACAATCTGCATTACCTTGACTACAGCGCCCTCATACTCTGCCTTGACAAATGACGTGACATAACACAGTGCTCATTTTCGTTCTTTCTTTTAAAAGCATGCAGCAAAAAGGACAAAGGTCCAGTTATTTATTTTAATTAATTAACTTAAATGATAGATCACCTTGGTAGATAATTTTGTAACCCTTAACATAAAATTTCTTCTGTATACTTTGTATCCTAACGAATTATCTGTAATGTGTCCTAACGAATCATCTGTTTCGTAACGAATTAAAATTCGTCAGCCACATCTTTTCCCTTCTTTCAGAATCCGGTCCCACCCACTTGGCCATCACCAAATCAATACCCTCGAGCCACCAGACCAACAGAATCTATCATCAGCCAGAGAGCCAAAAAATTCTTGAATTCGATTTGTCATCTGATTCCAAAGCCAACAATGTCCTTACACAATCTCCTGAAGTACAATATGTCGTTTCTGATCACGAATCACCGAAACAGACAGAAGTAGAACTCTTAGATACGGAGTCCGAAGTTGATAAGTTTCCAAGTTTTCAGAAATACAGCTTAACAAAGAGTAAAGAGAGCGAACATCCATCATACTTGTGGTATTCTAAAAGATAACGGATTGTATATAAAAGGTAGAGTAGAAATTAATTAATAAATTATTTTTGTTACTAAATTTATAAAATTTACTAATACATAATATATAATCTACATTAAGTAAGTAGGCAGATTAACATTTACACTAAAAATATACATCTTTATAACCTGGAAAAACTCTCTTGTATCACTGTTTTACCTAAGTATAAGTAGATAAGGTTTCTTTGTATTAAGGTCGTATTATTTTATCATAAAAGATTATATGCAGCCTGTGATCATCTTAGTAATGAGAAAGAGAGTTCTAAGTAATGAATGGACAAAAAGGACTGACGACACTCACAGGTCACTAAACGCACAATGTACAGGATGTGAAGTCATAGAATCGGGGTATCGGATGAAATAAGTCTGAAGATAAAACAACACATCTTCATGGGGTAGGCTGAACAAAAGATCTTAGCTATCCCACTGTCTCCCCGTATAGGAAGTTTACCCAATGAATGTTCCGCCTGCTCGCACTGTGGTTGACGGGGAACCTCTCGGGTCGGGGATAAAATTGAAGAGGTAGTGCCATGCTCCGTTACAGAGGAATTGGGCACGGCCGTGATCTCGCTCACATCGCTCCGTCGTGAAGTGGCAGATGCGATGTCGTGTTACGTGTATTTTATTAGTAGACGGTGACCCATGGGAAAGGTGGAGGAAGTTTTGCGGATGTTTACGGGCGTCTGTAGTCGTCATTATGGCTCTAAATTCTCGTTTAGGGAGCAAATCTGTCTGTCAAATAATCTTATCAAAGAAAAAGTAAAAAACAAGCAAGGAGCAAATCAATACTGTAAAAAATTAAACTGAACGTAGCAAATTGTAATAAGCTTAACTTGACACTGTGAAGCTGTTGATTATAATTCACTAGTTAATTCGTAACTAATAAAGGTTAATTTGAATAAAATGTTCGATAGCATTACTTTACAGAAGATTTATTGAATGTTATGGATAATTTATTTATAGTACTTGTGGTGAATTAATAAAATTAGCAAAGAATCAATTTTGTCAACATTTCGCAGTTATATTGTTGAGCTTAGGAAATGGATGCATACTAAGCAGCCCCTCAGCCTTCAGAAAATGTGCTGCTCCTATATATGTAGCACCATTATCAATAGACCCACCTCAGCTACATGTACAGTTTAATAATATAGTTAATATAGTATAATAATATAGCTAGTTTATCATACATATAAACCTTCCTCTTGAATCATTATATCTATTAGGTAAGAAAACCCCAGCAAAATCTGTTTCGTAATTTTAAATACAGACGGCGAAAAGCGACTTTGTTTTATACTATGTAGTGAAGAATGTAAAACAAGACATTTCTGTTACATTATTAAATTCGAAAAGTGAAGGTGGTAGAGAAAATAAAAGATGTTGACGAGTTGCTGGTCGGTTTGCCACGGGTTCATCGACGGACCTCTCGTTCCCGAGCGTTATCCACTAGAGTTCAGTGGTTCTTAACCTTTTAGTCCTGAGGGAACATTTGGCAAAATGTTCGTTATGCCGCGGACCACCCAGTTGCTTTCTGGATCATCCAGTTGATTGATTGTAATGTTGAAGACATGACGCGCTCGGGTAAAGTTGTGTTGACTCTTGTCACTTATTTATTGGCATGTTTCGAGGACCACTTGAGAAGCTTCTAGTTGTCCGCGGACCACCGGTTAAGAACCTGCTGCACTAGATGGTCGAGAGTGACAGGTTCTGGTAGGCGGTGACCTATGAGATCGTTATAAAAGGAGGCCCCGGAGCTGAACAGAGAGGTAGATCCTAGAGGGTACGATTCTGCTCCAAAGCTCCTTGTGCCCCTGAGAAGTCCGGGCCCTTATGCGGGTCTAGCCAGTTGCTGTGGTGCCCTGTCGCTGACAGATCCGGAGCATCTCTACAAAGTCGGTCGATAAGACCCTTCGTGGTTAGCCAGTAGTCGGCCTATACCGGGCTCGTGTAAAAGTTTTAGTAAGAGGTAGTGCCAAACTTTTTGCATGCAGCCGCATTGGGCCGGAACGACCGGATCGCTTACACGAGACCGGCGTAAAGTGACAGCAGTGCTGCCGGTGGCCCATGGAATTGGGAGGAGGAAGGAGGGCTGTGCATCTGTATAGCCTCTAATAATAATATAATCTACAAGTTAATCATTAATTTGCCATTTTTAAACGATGCGTGAGGAAGTGTATCTAGCTTTACCAATCACCTATTCTTATGAAACCAAAAGAGCGAAGTTGAAGAAAATTACATCTTTTAAAGGACAGGTTTTTTTTAAATTTGCGTGTAAAATGGTTTAAAGTTTAAAGTTTCTCGTTTCTTTAAAACATAATTTGACCTCTTTCTATCGATCAACAGTTTTAAGATGCGGCCTCCAGTATGTTACTGATCATGCGTAATGCTCAGAGTGATTTTCATATCGTATTCCCTGACTCCTCGTATATACCTGGGAGAACTCTGAACTGGGAACACTGAATCAATAAATGATTTGTCATGTGGGTTATTATTAGCATAATGATGTCGTCCTAGCCGAGTTTCGACTTTCGACTATAGCGTCCTACCTCTGTAGAGAATCCTTTGAGCATATACAAGTGCACTCTCTATTCCTTCATTCCCTTATTCCGAAGGGACGGCAATCCGACCGGAGAAAATCTAGAATAGCAATGCTGCAAATACGTTTGGCAACAAGATAGCGACAGGGGTATAACCTACAGTACAGTATACCCAGGCGCAGTGTGGAAGGGGGCACCTGGATTAATGTTAGTCCGCGATTTTTGATACATCAGGACCAACACCAGAGTATTTGCTATGGTACAGTCCTCCCGGGTGATACAAGCCTACACTACCAAGTAGGTAGGTACATGTGTAAAGCACAAATACTTACCAAGTTATGTAACTACCAAGTAGGCAACGTAACAACATGGTGGCAAGTTGGCAAAATAACAAAGATCCAGACTGAGGAGGACCCCGTCAAATAACAATGCGCACATGTAGAATTGTATCCCTCGAATGCCCCGCGCGGGCGATACCTACTGTCTCTGTTGTTCGAGGATATACTATAGCCTACAGGCGGAATGTAAATAATAATTCATTGGTTATGCTTCACTGTACTCAAAAACTAAGCGACCTATCTAGTAGTAAGAGATAGTGCCACAATGCAAGCATGCATGTAGCCGAATTAGGCCGGCACGCGAGGGTACCTCTCGCTTACACGAGACCGGCGTAAGGTGATAGTTGTGCTGTCGTGTTGCGTGCGGTGTATAGGTAGCCGGTGGCCTACGGAGGGAGGAGGGGGAAGGGGGACAACGCATCTGTATAGCCTCTATTCGGATGTCTATGGGCGTTGGTAGTCAGAACTCCGATTGCTCATTCGCCCCCGTATGCTATAAAAAATCTGATGAATTGACACAGGCACCACGTAATATTGTATCTCTACCTATTGCAAGTATGTACTTTTAAAGGGACTAAAGAGATTATTGGACTGATTCGTCAATTTAAATACATATTAAAAAACAGTAAAATTCGTGTGTCTGCATTTGCACATTGAATATATTCACGAAAAACTAAATGGGGGGAAAAAATATAAAAAAAAAACTAAATCTTAAAATAGTATAAAACACTTTCAATGTTTTATAATTTTTTTGTCTGTCTGTGTCTCTGTTTGTCCAGCTTAATCTCCGATACTACTGGACGCATTCGAATGAAACTTTGTGTGGTGTATAGATACTAAACCTGGTCAACGTCAAAAATACTTTTTACTCCGCTAAAATTGCTCGCTATGCGAAAGAAGCCGCAGGCACCAGCTAGTATGATAATATGAGACACTAGTACAAACTAAGTAATAGCTAAAGATCACGGGTCTCGTTGCCAAACATATGTAGATTATTAACTACTTGCAGGGCTTTATTGTGGGAGGCTCGTTCATCAAAAGGAAATTTCAAAATCAGGGAATGGGTAACAAATATAATACTCAAAATAACTTACAAAAAAGAAATGGCAAGAAAAGGTTTACTAACCACTGTAAGAAAAGTATCTACTAATTACTTCTTTCTTGCATCGTTCAAGATACATTTTATTTCAACACTGGACAAGTGACGATTATGCTTACATTTAAAAAGGTTACATAGGTTTCGAAAATTCACACTAATATTATATCAAGTCGAATCAACGGATTGATTGATATTGCACGCGAGCGAAGCCGCGGATAATAGCTAAATACCTTTATGCGACAGTTTCCCGAGTGATCTACAATATTTAATATTTCCAGAAACAGCTCACCAAGAGGCCGAGGAGGAGGAAGGGGAGGAAGAGGAAGACTGTGAAGAGTAACAGGGTAACAGACCGCCGCGTAGCTTAAATAATGCCATTAGTTTTAAAATAATAGATGTATACGTACTTGTTAACTAATTTTATGTGATCGAAATAAATTTAAATATTATTTTTAATTATTTTTCACTTGTCGCCTCAAATTCTTGTACTTAATTGGAAAAGATTTAAGAAAAAAAAAACTCTCTACTCTTCTAAAGTTGAATCTAATAGCCCTCTACTTTATGTAGGCCAGGTTCAGGTCAAAGTATCTTGATATACGACTCTATTCAAAATATGATAATTAAATCTGGGTAATCCGCTTTGCGAATCGAAATGCGAATGGGAAAGTGTTACTAGTTAGGATACGGTTTTGGTGGGAACAAAATCTTTGAAAATCGAGAACCATAGGAGGTAGAGGCTTGCTTACAACAGTATTGGGCAGTTCCGGCGTGACCGTTGAGGAACCTCCCGCTCACATGAACCCTCCGTAAAGCGACAGCTTTTCTATGGCGTTTAGTGCGATTTGTGTTTTTCCATGGGCCCGTGGAAGAGGAGGAAAGTAGGGCAAATCATCTGCGAAACAGTCGTGCATGCGTGTAGACATAACGCTCTGTTGCTCGTTTGTCCCTTTAAACTATAAAAAAGCCACCGACGAACATTAATCCTATACAAAAAAAAAAACACTTTTTTAACTACACCTTTTTTCCTCATCATCATCATTATAATTTTTTTATGGAACAGAGGCTGGCAAGCAGTCATTTTCATGAATACCGACGCCCATAGACATCCACATAGAGGTTACACAGATGCGCTGCCATCATTTCTCCTCCCACCTCCATGGGCCACTGGCTACTTACGCACTGCACAAAACACAACAGCACAGCTGTCACTTTGCGCCGGTCTCGTGTAAGCAAGCGGTACCACTACGGTCGTACCGGCCCAATTCGGCTGCATGCTTGCATGCAGTGTGGCACTACCTCTTACTAATAGTTTCTTGGGAATTTAAAAAAATACATTGACAGTGAGAAGTGACAAATGACAGTTGAAAATATCCTTCAGTTTTGGACCTTGTGTACGGTGTGTTGTGTCCATGTGATTTTTGTGACAAAATAATATTAAAATGTCTATAACAATTAAAAAGAAACGTGTTTCAAAAAGAAACAAAGCGGCATGGCGAAAACATTGTGATATTGCGGACGTCGAAGAGTATCTTGAAGATCAGCGACTGGAAGAAAGAATTGGGTAAGGTTATGTTTTGGACATAAATAGTGCCGATTTTGGACTTAAATAGCCGAATTTAAAACTGGTGTTTTGCTATGAAATGTATTATTGAGTCTTCCTTACATGTATTAGATAATCTTGAAATAAAACATTTAAAATACCCTAGACACATTAAATGTATGTTGCAATATGGCTAGGCAACATAAACTAGCATTTGCGTATCAAGTGTTAAACCAAATCTCGATACTTAAGACCAGACAATCAAATAATTTATATTCTAACAAATTTTGTTTTAAAATATCTAGGCATTCATTAGTAATAATTAAAAGCCTATGGTTTGTCCATGCTTGTATGGTTTAATATTTCTTAAACTTGTAACAACAGACTATAAAAATATTTGTACACTTTAATTCTCCGATTATAGATAGGGATGGCTTATCTAACATCTACAATGCCTGCATGTCATGAAATGCTAATAAGTTGGAAATATATTTTAGAAAATTTGACACAAAACCCAATGAGGAACTTTTTGTGGTAGATACACAAGGCGATGAGAAAAAGCAAGAAAAACCAGATGTAAAGTCTAGTACTAAGGTATTGTCATTAAAGCAGAAGAAAAGAGCAGAATTATCAAAAATACCAAAATGTTTTGAAGTACTATTACCAACCTCAAAAGTGAGTATCAATACTTTTACTATAGTTTTTTGTCGTCACTCAGCTGCACTCCGCAAATGAGCAGGTGATTAGTGATTACCCCTATTATTATTAACATTATTATTGATTATTATAATTTGATTTACAAGTTATTATTATTATAATTAACATGTTATAAGTTAAAAGGAAGACCAAAAAAACGATGGTCTGATGACATCATAGAAACAGCTGGAACGAACTGGATGACGATTGCACAGGATAGGAAGAAATGGCTTGAATTGGAGGAGGCTTTTACCCAGAAGGGATCCATTTTTTTAAGAAAAACCTCGACTAACACTAACAAAACTAACCATTAGAATTAAGACATATAATATATTGTTTGGTGTTTTTTTTTATATTTTCTTCTACTGTACACACTAACAATACTAACATTAAAAATGGAATAATAAAGCTATATTATTATTATGAGATGATGATGAGATGATGAGATGAATCATTGTATGACTTAAACTTTACTAATCTATTGAGAAAATCCCAACAAACTTATGGTTCTCTAGAGATAACTTTATTGCAAGTGAAATAGTGAGTACAGCTAGTGCTGTAAATCATCAATATTCAGTCTATAAATACTTAATCTGATATCTATTATTGCCCTAAACAATATTTCACAGTAATTTGATTAAGTTTATAATTTAATATTCAATATTTTTGGATCACATACTAAGTTATTTTTAAAAATTACAGGTTCAAGACCCAAATGCTAAAAGAAACCGTGTGAATCCAGCCGGCACTAAGCCAACAGCATTATCAAAAATATCAAACAAACGTAAATTTGAGAAGGGCACAGTGGCAAAAAGAGTAGAACTGATTAAGAAGAATAAGAAGTTAGCTTTTGAAAAGAAGAAAAAGTCAAAGACTGTTAGAGAAACATTTGACAAGAATTTGTGGGGTGGTGATGGTAATTAAAGAGAAACGGTATTTTATTAATTAGCTTTAAAACAATCAGGGTTCGAAGGATATATATCAATGGATATATATCATGATATATATCCGATATATATCCGATATATATCCAATGAATTTTTTGTGATATATATCAAGATTTTATAATTATTTTTCGGTGTTTTTCTACTCCAACGCCATCTAGATTTGCGAAATAGAAATACTACGTTGATAAAAGCGAGAGGCACTAAATTAAACTACCAATACTATAAACTTATTAACTTTTTTTAATCGTTTCGGATTATCAGTAGGCACAAGGAAAATCCGAAACTATTAAAAAAAAGTTTATGAAAAGTACCTATAGGAAAATATAACTGATACAAAGAGGTAGTGACATGACTCACGCTGCATGCGTGCATGTAGCTGAATTGTGCCGGCACGCTCGGGGAGGACTCTCGCTTACTTAATATCAGCGTAAAGTGACAGCTGTGCGTTTCGTGCAGTTTGTAAGTAGCCGGTGGCCCATGGAGGTGGGAACAGTAAGGAGTGCAACGCATCTGTATAACCTCTATGTGGATGTCTATGGGTGTCAGTAGTCATGAAAATGGCTTCGACTGCTCGTTTGCCCCATTATACTATAAAAAAATACTTTTTTCAAAAAAGTTCAAAGAAGACCGAAGTCTTCATATAGGGGGCATGACGCGACAACCAACATTAGCCCCCTCCGACGTCGGGGCCGTGCAATGAGGCCAGGTTCCCAGCCTGACCTCTAATCTGTGTTGAGGTACAACTTACAAGTTGGAAGTCTCATGTCGCCCGCTTCCAACTTGTACCTTTAGGGAGGCGGCATAAGCTTTATTAAATAATAGACGACCAGGCTGGCGCAGTGGTACAGGGCTCGGATAAGTGGATCATGTTGCGCCAGGGGTAACGGGTTCGAATCCTGCTTTGGTCATGAATGTTTATCTATTGATTTGATAAGATTTTGTTTTTAGTTGGTTTTGCCTGATCTAGAAGATTTATGTGAATCCAAATTTTATTTGTCTGATTTTAAGTGCTTGTTTATACAAATAAACCATTAAAAACTTTTTTTTTTAATAATTTATATATATGTACCTAAATAATAAATGTACATAAATTATACTACAAAACTACAACATGACTTTCATGATCTAAGCTTACATACAAAATGGATATATATCCAACTTGATATATATCGGATATATATCGTATATATCCGATATTTTGATATTCATAATAAATATCGGATATTTTCGAACCCTGAAAACAATGTTTATACATTAATTGGAACGGTACTGGCATGACTAGGGTAGTACATCTAACATGTATAAGATCTGCATGCAGTGACAGCTATGATGCATATACCAGCTAACCTAACCTATTATATTTGTTAAAAATTTGTCACCTCATTTACTGAGTAGTAAGAACCACATAACTTATTTTGTTGCATAATACATAGGGGGATACATAGAACTTTACAAGTATTACTGAAGTTAATATTTGTAAAGTTTAGTGTATGCCCCTATTGTTTCTGAAAAAGGTTTAGACCTTATTATTATAAAAGCTACCTAATCTAAACTGCTTGTTACAAAACTAGGTGTTTGTTTCTCAGTACCAGAAGCTAAGGGAATACCTTCCACGCTGTGTGAAGAGTTCATATCTACAGAGGTCCAACTGCACAATGTGCCCACCACTAAACGTCTCCGAGCTAAGCCGGCCCCACCAAAGACAATTGTCACACGAGCTGCAGTTGAGGTGCCACATCCAGGTGTCAGTTACAATCCATCTTACCAGGCAAGTTTTCTCACTTTTCAATACTACTGCAATGATATAGGAAATACAGAGGCAGTACTTTACCTAAAAGTCACACAAGATAATGTTCAAATTTGACAGGTTAAATAAAATTGTATTGGATCGATGTCCAAAGCAAGAAGTTGGCCATGTCTACCTGCCTTATGTATTGCCACTGATTTCACTTCTATCATATGGACCTGCTGTTCTATCGAAATATGAGAACGAGGGTTTACATGTATTTGTGTACATATTTGTGCACTATACTAACTATTACATTGGTGCACTATATTATGTGCATTATATTTGTGTTGTTTATATTGTGCACTAATATACCTTCTGTAGTTGGCGATCTCAATATCTATAAATTCAGCTAGGAGGATATTATATAATGGAGAAATTGCAGTAAATCAGGGACTGCACATGTTATAGCACACCTGACAATTGATAGACTCTTCTCCCTATGTACCGTCAATTGAGCTATATGACAGAGGATATAATTAATAAAATGTGTTATTGGAATATTACAGGAACACCAAGACTTGCTCCAGGAAGTCGTGAAACACGAACAGGTGATGATGAAGAGGGAGGCTCACCTGCACAGGGTCACCACCGGCATGTTCAGCCGGGTCACACCTCAGGAGAAGGAGGTAAATACTTTTCAAAGGTGTTGGGACAGAAAATATACAGTGAGTTCACGTCAGCAACATGCTATGTAGTAGAAAGGGAAGCTATGCTACTCATAGCGTCACTTGTGTGTGCTACATAATACAGGTCTGTGTTACTTGATAGTTTTAAGTTGTGACTTCTAGGAACAGTTACTTAGCTACCTTGTCTATATGAGGAATGAAAAATGCTTAGATGAATCACGTTGGCGCGACCCTTGTGCCTGTCGGTTACATGATAGCACGGCAAAGTAACGCAGTTATGCTATTGCATCTGTGTATTTTGTAAATTATGCAGTTTGAAGTGAGTATAAATAGGTTAGTATAATTAGCAGCTCGTTTATATCTCTTTGAGGGTGAGATATCTCTCGCTCACATGACAAGACCGCATAGCAAAGCAATAATGCAGTGTACAAACTGCATATTGAAGTATCCAGTGTCGCAAGAAAATAGGAGGAAATTCTCCTTTAGTTACACGCATTTCTCCTCTCACACTGCATAACAATTATGCTGATATCTATAGGCATTGGCAGTCATCAAACTGCTCTCCTACCGCCATATGCTATGCTAAAATATTTCAGTTTATACGCAACGGGTAATGGGTATACAAATATACATATATAAGCAATACCTTCGACAAAGCCCAAAACCTAATGACTTTGGATTTTAAATTAACCTCTTTTCAACAGGCTCTAAACACACCGATCTATACCAACATATATAATTTCAGAGTCAATGGCGGGAGGAGATGAGCGCTGGCTTGCCTCAGCCTCACAAGCCAGAAGAGAAAGAGAAAGAAGGAGAGTCAGATAACGAGTACCGAGCCGTTAACCCGCCGGTACTGAACAAGAAGAAAGACCACAAGGCCAGGAGGAAACAGAAGGAGAGGCTAGCGGAGAAAGAGAGGATCAAGAGAGAGAAGATTGATAAGAAGAAGATTACGGATATTTACAAGTGAGCGAATGATGTGTAGGTAGCAGCAAGGACCCAAACTCGATCTAAAAGACGATCTTCTTGCAGGCACCGATCCGGTATGGATGCGTCTAGCAGGAGATCGGCCGCCTTGGTGATCATGATGAGAGTCCAAAACCGACATGAAATAACAGACAGACGAGCAGTCGGGACATTTTCATGACTACCGACGTCCACAGACACGTCACTTTGCGCCGCTACCCTGTAAATTACAAAGGTCATGCCAACCCAATGCCGCTGCACATGTATGCTGCGTGGCACTACCTCTTATTAATAAATAAATAAATATCTGTGGACTTTACACACCACGTTACCCTAGCCCCGTGCTAAGTACTGTAAGGACTTGTGTTACGAGTACTAGACAACGGAAATATATTTAATATGTTTTATAAATTTAAGATTTTTATCATAGAAATACATACATAATGCGTAAACATCCATGACCTAGGCAGCATTCGAAACCGCGACCCCTGGCGCAACATGCTCCACTTATCCGAGCCCTGTGCCACTGCGCTAGCTTGGTCGTCAAATGATGATGATTTTAATTATTGTGTCCAGATTGAGAAAGATGCAAGCATCTCTCACCGCTAAGGAGAAGAAGCAAGAACAGCTGAGAGAGAAGAGACAGAGCAGACGGCAGGCGGCAGCTGCGACGGCTGCACCGGCGCTCAACGCGACCAGGCCGCGGCAAAGGGAGCCCGAGTTTGTGGACCCCAGGGACCTAACGGGGGATCTCAGGAATATCAACCATAACGGTAAGTAAATAAATACTTAGTGAATTACATAACAGGGGACCTCAGGTACAAGCGTAACGGTGTATAGACACAGATTATCCCAATAGACCTCACTGGGGACCAGAGGAATATCAATCATAGTGTGAGGAGATCCAAATTGACTCCAAAGAACACTTGTGCGCTCTAGATTGAGATTGACCTAATAGAGACCATAAACATGTTGGATATCAACCATATAGCATAGTGATAGCATCTTGATGATGCATATTTATATAGTTGTCGCCTCCAAAGAGACCAAGTTTTCTTGTATAAGATTGTCAACAACCTAGTTGATTCTACATTTTTGTGCTCCAATATATATTATAACTGTCCGAGATTATGCTCAAGAAAATCTGTTACATTTTATATTCCTAGATGCAAATGTACTTATGTTAAAAATATCTTTCTAATCCGAGCTTGCAGTGCATATAATAAAAACTATAATCTACTAAATATATCTAACTTAAAATTTGTAAAATTTAAACATGAAATCGCTAAATTTACTATTTAATTATAATGTTTGTTAAATGTAAATTTATTGTTCTTTGCAACAAATGGTTTGTTAGGATTAAGTATGTGTTAGTGTTCAGTGGAAACTTAATTGATGTCTGTGTATCCTGTATTATCTTTTTGTTTTAAGTGCTGTAACCATTGTATGTTTCCCTAATAAACAATAAAATAAAAATAAAAAAAAATAAAAATTTCTCACAGCGAACCTGCTACGAGATCGCTACGAGTCACTACAGCACCGAGGCGCGCTGGCCGCCGCGAAGATAATGATGAAGAAGAGGAGAAAAGTGAAGAGCTACTTCAAGCCCGGGCACAAGGTCACCGACACGGACGTGCAGCGGGCGCTCACCGGCAAGGCCAGCGGGAAGGCCACTGGCAAGGCCAATGGTAAGGCCCTGGGCCTAGTCACAGGGAGCAAGACCGCCGGTAATACTGTGAGCAAAGCCACAGGGAGTAAGGCCAGAGGGGGAAAAGCTAGCAGGAAGGGTAACAAGACCAAGTGACAGTCTTGAGTCTATATATAAGCGAATAAAGATTATATAGTTAAGAGTTATTTTATTTACTTAATACAGCAACTCCCTGTTTCAAACGCAGAACTCTGATACTATTAGTCGTAGTATAATAGTGTATATCCTAAGGCTTTTGCAGGCCTCAGATTAGATATAACACCGAAAGAATTTCCTAAGTTTCCGCAGTTCCTGATATTAGCGCGTAATATCATACAATCTATACAAATTTATAATATTAGGTATAATAGGATGACTACTGAATGTATTTAATCGTTAAAGACGATGTGCGTGAGACAGTTCTCACTTTCTATATTATCTTGTATACTTATTCGACCCAATAAAATGTGCTGGCACAAAAAAGACAATGACTTGACTAAGAGAGTAAATAAACAGTACATCATCATCTTCCTCTTCAGAGGACGACCGCTGCTGGACGGCACAGGTGTTTAAAATTAGAGAATAAATAAAAAACATGTTTGATATAAAATTTATTGTAAAATAAAATCTACTGGAGACCGTCGCTTACATTTAAATCTTAATATAATACAAGACGCTTGGTAGTTTACTCGATAACGTAAAAATATAGGTAACCATTAAAATACATCTCCGAGTAGAAAGTCATAAAATAAATTAAGTAATTACAACTAGAGTAACCTAAATATTCTAATGAAGAAGCTCAATAGAGGCAGTGCGCTTGTGTGCGTAAATATACATGTGTGAGTATTGAGTAGCCTTTGGCAATAGGTGTTGAGCTTCACTGTATACTTAACACGCAAACATTGGTACTGCGTTAACAGTATGCGCATGACGCTCAAGCGCACAATTGAACTATAATACCATTCGTGCGATGTCAGATACGTACCATTGATAATATAGAAATCATATGTTTATTCTTGTATCTGTTCTTAAAATGGCGATTATTAAGTAACATTTATCTACAAATTATATTAGATCACATTTATACAAACTTAATAATTATGATTCACGATAACGGTTTTAATACTCGAATGGCAGTGTTGCTTGGAATATAATTGTTCTTTTGTTGCACAAGGAAAAGAAGACCAAGTTTTTACCTATCTTACACATAGGAATGAATCATAATTATAATTCATAAAAAAGAAAGTTACCATCAACCCCATCTCGCTGCAATTGTATACAATGATCTTAAAAGTTCTAAAGCTCTTGTGTCTGATTGGGTTTTTACTTCTCCTTGGACGGCGAATCGCGCCGCAGCAACAGGCGTGCCTGTTGTAGATCTGTCAGTTGTTGATGGTCTGTCTGTTGTCGATGGTCTATCTGTTGTTGATGGTTTATCTGTTGTTGTTAATTGTTCAGTTTTATTTTGAAACCGTTTACCTCCCCTACGACTTGGTGTTGTTGTTCTATAGCTTGCTGTAGTGGTTTCGGTTTCTTCAGTCTTAGTTTCTGTAGTAGTTGGAATGGATAGAGAATTTATGGCATCTGCCTCAATATTTAGACTCTTCCCTCTTCTACCTTCTGGGACAAATCTGTCGCTTCTCCTGTAGTATTCAGTAGTTTTTATATCTAATGTAGTAGGTGCTTCTGTTACTGTGGTGTCCTCTTTAGTAATTTCATCCATATCCTTCTGTGACACCGCCATTAAAGCGTCCAGTAATGCCTTTTTGGATGCTTCAGCCGTTTTGTTATGATCATCATCACAAGTCTGCACCAGTAATAGAATCAGTCGTTTTACTGACTTAGACTTTGTCTTCTTCATTACGTTCATAAGCTTTTGGGTAGTAGTTGCATTCATTCCTTCCATAATCTCTTTTGCCTTTTCGACGACTGTATCTGTGATGGTTGTCAAATCCTGGCCTGGTTCTGTAGATGTAGGATCTTTGAGGAATTTACCGAAACGATTCTCAAAGTTGCCGCCTGCTGTTGTGGATTCGACACTTATGGTGGAAGACACGGCTGGTTCGAGTGTCACTGCCAAGTCTGAAGATACCGTCTCACCTGTATTTGCCCAAGCGCTGACTTGCGTTATTTCAGGTAGGGTTATTTCTGGACCAGTTGGACTAAGTCCGTCATTTAATGTAATGGGATCTAATCCTGTACTCTGCCAGTTTTCTAACGGTGTGGACCACTGGAATTCGCCAAATGGTTTATCACTATCAGGGGAGGTGAAAATACTACTTGATATTGGAGATGCAGTCGTTAATGCATCGGTTTCTTTTGTGGTAGTTGATGATACAGTCGAAACTTGAATGGATGTCGTGTCTATGGACGGTTGGGTGGGAGCTTCTAAATTCTCCGAAGGCTTTTTCAATGTTTTGTCATCGGTTTTTAGTTGCTTTCCCTGCCTTAAATTGTTAGATTGAGGGGAAACAAATGATTGACTGTGCGCTCTTTGCAATTCCTCTTCATTTTCTAATTCAATACTATCGTCTGGGAAAGCGATCGGTGTAGTATCAGCTAAAGAGTTTGAAAGTTTTATTTTCTTACTTTCAAACATCTGATGTGAGTTAGTGATAGGTGATAGAGTAGAATCGAATTTTTCTCCGTCCCATGCAGAAGGTACGTGCGTTACATCAGAATATTCGTCTATCGGTTTGGCTGTTGTTTCAGGATTATCAGACGATATTAAATTGTAACTTTCTGTTTTTGCAGCAAATTTATTGGATTGTATATTTGCAAAACTATTTGGTGTTACAGATGGGGCAGTAGTGTATGACGCTGATATCCTTCCACAACATTTGAAAGGATTTCTAGGACTCGTTAAAAGAGACCTAATTGTATCTTCTGTTGTAGTTGGCTTTGTAGTAGTTATCAGTTCTTCAACAGTCGGATAATCAGTCGCAATATTAAGGGCTTTTCCGCCTCTTACTGATGTTTCTGAAAATCTGTTGTTATCATCTGAGAAACCTAATATTTCATGGTCGTCTTCATTTACAGTTGTTGTGGGCTCTGTATTTATTGTATCTTCTGTTGTGGGCATATCGACAAATGACGGAGGAGTGGGTCTTATTTCAGAAAGTACTTTTCTAAATTTGACTGGATCTTGAAGATAGGCAGATAGAGCATGAGTAAATACTTGAGCGAGTTCTCTAATTTGTGGAGAAGAGGCCAATGGAGTTTGGCTCATTTGTAATTGTAAGTCTTCAACTAATTCGTTGTATGTTTCATTGGGATCTAATTTCATTTCTTCTTGAATTTTGGCACTCATGCCTTGTCCAAAGAGATTGCTATACTTATTAATAGTTTGCCGGCTAAATAGACCCGGTAGTTTGTCATCGATTGGTTCAAATTCATCAATCGCTGGTGTTGTCACAACGTTGTCTTCTGTGGGAGCTGGAGTTGATAAATTATCCAAAGCAGTGGCATAATAAATAGCAAATGAGTGAAGCGTTTTTGGAGTCAAAGATGGAGGTACGACTAATCCAGGTCTATTTGGCTGGTCACCATAAAACTTTTCAGTATATGTATTTGGTGTTGTAGTTTCTGTCGCTTCAAATGGTTCATAATCTAATTTCTGGATTAATCTCTCCCTTCGCTCTTGGTATGACGGAGTAGTCGTGGTTTGAACAGTAGGTGTTGTGCTTGCATACGTACTTATAGAATCAGAAGGACTAGCCTCAGCTGTGTTGGCATTATTGAAGGTTTGCGGTATTTTTGTAACTGATTCATAACTATTTTTTGTTTCTATAAGCACTCTTCCTTCTCTGTTAATTTTGTCGCTTCTTGCTGTTCCTTCTGGTATTCTTTCAGTTGTTGAAAATATTGATTGATTTTTTGCACGCTCCAAGAAGTCTCGTAGTAGAGAAACCCCAGGCCTTGTATATGGTTCACGTTTTTCACTAGAGTAGCTTTTTGTATAAGGAACTAGGGTTTGTCTCTTCGTTGAAGCTTCCTCTACATATTGGTTAACTGGCTGCGCTTGAATATCATATAAAGTTGTTAGGGTACTCTTCGCTTTTTGGGGTTTTGATGTCAAATTAGGCGTGTACACCGCATAAGGATTTTTTCCGTTGTATTGTTGTAGAAATTGTCTATTTTGATTATTTACGAATGAAGCTGTTTCTGCCACAACTTGCATTTCCTTTGGACTATTATAGTCAGGGGTGGGCTGGGTCGGTCGAGGTGTGAACGTGTGTGCTGTGACGTCATAAGTCTGAGGAGTTGTCCTGCTCGGAAAATTACCAAAATTATTAGAAATGAGTTGAACTAAATTCTTTCTCCTTTTTTCAAAAGCTGTAGTTGCTTGCGCTCTCTGTGTTGGATTAACGTCGAATAGAGCTTGGTAACTTCTGGCTGTTGCTTTAGTGTTTGGCAGTGGTCCGTCTGCCTGTAGCTTCTGCTTGTGCCTCAGAAGCCTTTCTGTTGTGCTGAGGACATTGACGGAGGCTCTTCTGGATTCCGCACGCTCATTTTCAGTACCGATTTGCTGTAAGTCCGGGTTTCTGGTCAAGCTTTGGCTTATTTTCTGCGACTTCTTTTGTTCATTTGAATAGTATTCGACACTGGATTCATAGAGCGTTGGGGCGGCAGCGCAGTCCACCTTGAACCACCAATCACATATGAGGTGCGACTGGCTGAAGATGGTCCCGTTGGGGCACAGGAATGAGATTTTTCTTGACGTGTCACAAATGTGAAACACCTGAAATCAAATATTTATTAAATGTATTTTTTTATATAAAGAGACTCGTCATTATTATATTGGTTATCAACACTATGTCTATGGCTCTGGACCTCTTTGAGTGAAAGCCTACCTAGGTCCTAGGCCAAAGTCTATCTAGACAATTACTTACTTCTCTAAATGAAATCGACATTTCTAATTGAATTCGAAAAATTAAGTAGATTTTTTATTTACATTTTTAACAGTCATTTTCCATATAAATAAAATGTCATCAATTTTGAGTTAATTCCTAGGGTTTTAAGACCTGATATAATATTTAAATACCTGACAAGCGGTTTCCAAATCAGCGTAGTATCCAGTGGGCACGTTCTTGCAGTTAAAGCCTGTGTTCGGGATGTTCGGCAGCGCCGGGAAGTCCACACCAGCCTTGCCGATTACACCTGGAGAAATTAAGATTGTATTACATTGATGACATAAGGCTTTGGTACGGGCGAGCGGCGGTGCGCAGTGCACCCAAAGAAAATCTCAAGAGAAGTGGAGAGTGTACAAAAAATTATGTAGTTGTAACTTTCCAGATTTAGCATGCCCCGAAAATAGTGACAAAGGCCTAAGTAGATATCGAACAAAGGAATGTTCTAAAAAAAGTAAGTATCTAAAGTTTATCTATATTACAGACAGGCGCCACAGTTTGTAAGAGCAATTGCCTTTTTTTTTGTTAACGCAAGGGAATACATTTACGTATTATATCTAAGAGCCCGGATGGCCCCTAGACTTATGTCGGACTCCCAACTTGGGGGTGTAATTTTGAGTAAACCCCTGCGGGTCCCCGCTATGATAGGAGGGTCCCAGACATGAGTCCAGTTCGACTATGCCATCGTTATGCGAGAGGTAGGTGAGCTTGGGCTGCGGCGTAGCATGGCATTCTTGCTTTGAAAGTATTACCTTGATGTTCAACTATGTCCAAGTCGGGCTGGCTGTTGGCAGGTATCAGCCTCTTGACCAGAGCCTTCCCCTCCGTGTAGTCTTCAAACCCAGCGGCGCCTGTGGCCTGCGCGAACAGTTCTAGACTCTCGGCCGTTGGCTGTGGGATGTACAGCGTCTCCGGAGCTACGTCCTGAAATTAGTAGTGTTATATTGTCAAATATTTGATGGACTACGTGATATGCACTAAAATGTGAAAGTATAAAACATACGGGGTAAAATAAAACAAACACGGGAAGACTAAGACTGACGTCAGACATTTGTTTAGATAGAGGTAGCACCATGCTGCATAGGAGGAGGTAATGCCATGCATGGTGCATGACACTACATCCTCCTATGTAAGCTGGTGAGAGCGTTACAAAAAAGCACACATCGGCCGAGGCCAATGGAAGTTGTCATTCAAATTCAAATTAGATTGAAAGGAAACTTTTTTGTATTTATAAAATAAATGTCATATGACATGTTAAGTATGTCATTGTAACTACCGTAATGAATTTGTGTATTAAATCAATAATTAAGTTTTACTTCCATTGTGTGGTCTAAAGCGCACACTTTTTTATGATATAGTAGGGGGGCAAACGAGCAGTCGGAGCCATTTTCATTACATAATTACTACATATAAGTGTTTATAATATATAAAAGCTAATAGTACCTAATCTTTGGTATATTGAACTACTAAATTGGGTACAGTAATTCTTGACTAATACCTCTATTAACCCTACCCGCTACTTACGCGATATTCAAATATCAATTCTTCAATTTTTAAGGTTGCTTCGTCTAAATAGCTTTGATGTCTTCTGTAATCGAAGTTTAGCATAAAAACATTTGATTCCAATTAAAAAGTTTTTAGTAGGAGGTAGCGCCGCACTGCAAGCTTGCATGGAGCCGAATTGGGCGGCACGACCGGGGAGGTACCTCTCGCTTACACGAGACCGGCGTGAAGTGACAGCCGGTCTGTCGCGTTTCGTGCTGTGTGTAAGAAGCCGATGGCCTATGGAGATGGGAGGAGAAAGGAGGGTAGCGCATCTGTGTAGTTTATATACGGATGTCTATGGGCGTCGGTAGTTATGAAAATTTCTCCGA
The DNA here is from genome assembly GCA_001625245.1 of Calycopis cecrops. Taxonomy (NCBI): domain Eukaryota; kingdom Metazoa; phylum Arthropoda; class Insecta; order Lepidoptera; family Lycaenidae; genus Calycopis; species Calycopis cecrops. Next base: position 239,672 of record LUGF01037437.1, read on the forward strand.
CTGCTCGTTTAACCCCCTATACCATTAAAAAAAAAAAGAAAAAAGTTAATATTATATTGTAAATACAAGTTATACTTCGACTTACGCGAATTCGATTTATATTGGTTATGTGCGTTAGGGCTCGGCCCCACCTACGGCGTAACTTCGGGTATTACTGTGCTCCTTACGCGGCAGAACAATGGTTGTGTTTTTAGTCAGGGCCCGAGCTTATATGGGAAAACGGAACTAGTGGTATTGAGCAAGCGCGTGCAATAACGATGGTAAAACCCCAAGTACAGAACACACGAAGTTGCACCAAAATACGTGAACGATTGTACCTTTCTACGATGCGCTGATCTTCGGCCGTCGCAGGAGTGCAGGAAACCTGGAATTTGAGTGCATATTTTATAAATAAATAAAGTAGATATTTTCCAAAACTCACACACATTGACCGTAGTAGTAAAATAAATTAAGTTTTATTTCTCCAGCCGGGTTCGGAAATTGTAATACCTTGTAAAATGGTGAAACGTCGGTTTCTGGCAAAATCGTTAGCGTTGATAAATGTAGAATACTTAGATGATCAATGACTAATCGTAGTTTTTAACTAAACCCGGATGCGCTCTCTGTGTGGTAGCTGCTCCGGGATGGATTCGAGTCGAAATACCAATCCCCATTGCATGCACTCACAATACAAAACACGACCGCATAGCTCACGCTTGTGTTATGTAAACTACTTTGCCTATGTTTCCCTGGTGATGCCAGCCCGATTATTGTGCAATTGCTCAAGACATGAATCCTCTTCTACTCCTAATGATAAAATGTGAATGTTTGTAACTCTTCTTTGCAAAGATCTTTAAATATATTATACACTAGCTGCGCCCCGCGGTTTCACCCGCGTAAATTTCGATCCCGTGGAAAATCATCCCATAGCATCCCACAGGAACATTTTATCTGGATAAAAACTATCCTATGTGTTAATCCAAGTTACCCTCTATGTGTGTGCAAAATTTCATGAAAATCGGTTCAGCAGTTTTTACGTGAAGAAGTAACAAACAAACAAACAAACAGACAAACTTACACATTGATAATATTAATTAATTAATTAATAAGATGATATAGGTTACATTCGGAAATAACATAAATGTAGGTTTTATCCCGAAAAAGGAATCACTTGGGACAGATTTTTTTATAGCATAGGAGGCAAACGAGGAGTTTGTTGATGTAAAGCGATCACCAACGCCCACAGACATCCGTAACACCAGAGGTCTAACAGATGCGTTGCCGACCTTTGAAAGAAGAATAAGCTTCCCTAGGTCGTATTATTTTACGCGGCTGTAGCGGTGCTCATCTAAATAACCATCTTCTCTATAGTTGTAGGTTAATAGACTAAACGTAATGGATGGGCAAGGTGTTATTATGTTATTTAGATTGGTCAAGAGATGTAGCAACGGTTCGTGCGCCGTGCAGATATGTGTTTTTAACTGTCGTGGCATTTGTTACGCGCAATGCACGCGAGCGTGGCGGGCGCGGTCGTAGGTCGCGGTGTCGTCATGTTTGTTGGTTTTTGCGAGATCCACATCATTTGTTTGTCGCTATTGTTTCATGTTGATTTTATAGCAAAAGGAAGCAAACAAATGTAATTTCCAGAAACAAGGCGTCCATTTTTTTTAAATCTTATAAGAGGGCAAACGAGCAGTCGGAACTCGGAGTCATATTTATGACTGACACACGACACCCATACACAGTTCGGGTGATACTTAATCTAGTCTCAATCGGTATATCGGTAAACGAGCAGTCGGAGCCATTTTCATGATTACTGTACGCCCATAGACATCCGCCTAAAGATTATACAGATGCATCCTTCCTCCTCCTCCTCCATAGGGACCCGAATACACACCACACGCGCGAGAGCACTTTCAACGCCGTTATCGTCTCAGCGAGAGGTACCTCCTCAACCCGGGCGTAATTCAACTAATGCAGCGTGACACTACTACTCACATTCAGTCTGCATCATTACTCACAGCTGTCATTACCTCCCGTACGAATGCCGCGGCATCTGTCATTACGTCGATAATCGTCTCGACTCGATTGTCTCGGTTATCGGTACAATCGGATGACATAATCGACTCGACTCGTCTTGTTAACATAATTCTTTTGAATCACATTTCACTTTGTTCGCTTGTAAAGTGGACGACGACTTGATTTCTTCAAGATAATACAAGACATAACATTTTTATAGTATAAGAGAGTAAAAGAGCAGTCAGAGCCAATTCCATGACTATCGACGTACACATTAGCATATCCGCACATGCGTTGCGCCCCTTCCTCCCCTTCCAGGCGTTTAACCCAACAGTAGCTGTCACTTCACGCCGGTCTCGTGTAAGCGAGTTCCGTTCCCGGTCGTGGCGGTCCAATTCGCCTGTATGCATGCAGCGTGGCTCTACCTCTTACTACTTCAAAGATGTTTATAATAGGACAGAGATGAAATCAGCATTCGAAGGCTACAAACATCCAAGTACCTACAACCAGACGCGTTACTTATTCACCCCTCAATGTGCCGACAACCGTCCTTACTCTCGTAAAAGTTTTTCGTACTACTCTCTACTCGTTTGCCCCCTTCTATATAAAAATAAATGTTTCGTCGGTATGTTCTTTATAGAATCATTAACTATACATTTGATCATGAGATGATCTTTAGCAAAGTTGTTGTGCATGAGCCCACGAAGGTTTCTGAGTTAGTACGACCGATTTTCGACAGATGGCGTCATGCGTAGCAACACACGCAGGGTACAGCTAGTAGATAATAAAAAATAGGGCTTTTTACCTCCTCTGCTGAACAAAGGGCTCTCCCGCATAGAAGTTATACGAATTGCCCTCCTTCCTCCTCCCCTTAACCCTTTTTTTTTTTTTTTTTTTTATGATATAGAGGGGCAAACGAGCAGCCGGAGCCATTTTCATGACTACCGACGCCCACAAACATCCGCACAGAGGCTATACAGATGCGCTGCCCTCCTTTCTCCTCCCACCTCCATGGGCCACCGGCTACTTACACACCGCACGAAACGCGACAGCACAGCTGTCACTTTACGCCAGTCTCGTGTAAGCGAGAGGTACCTCCCCGGTCGTGCCGGCCCAATTCGACTGCATGCAAGCATGCAGTGTGGCACTACCCTTTGATGGGACACCGGCTCCCTTTTTTTATCTGCACCAAGCGAAGTAGCACCATCACTTACCCATGACGAGTATGATGGTGAAAACACGAGCGAGGTCCATGCTGAAGTTCCCGGGGCCTCTCCACCGCATAGTTTGATCTGGAACAATTGGAACACCATTAACAATAGTAAAAGAAACGAGCCTCACAGTAGTCGCATTTGATGTGCTCCATCTGACAGGACGGTGAGATTTTTTTCGCCAGTTTTTTTAGAGTAAAGAATGCGAACGAGCTGTCGGAGCCATTTTTATCATTGATTTTCTGTATTTGCTATTTTTTTATTATTTTTTAACTAAGCGTTTTCAACCACAGACGTGAGGTCCTGGGTTCGAATTCCGGGTCGGACAAAAAATTGTTATTGGGATTTTTCAGTTTCTGATAACAGTCCGGAGTCAGGAAGTTGGCGGTGTTACACCCCCGTGCCTCGGAGAACACGTTAAGCCGTCCGTCCTGCGCCTGATTTCTGACCGGTCGTGTCGGACTGTCGTCCCATCTGAATATGAGAATGAGGGAATATGGAGTGCACTTATGCCTGCGCTCACACTTGTGCACTATGATATGTCCTGCGCAGATGGCACGTCTATAGACGGCCGCCGTAGCCGAGATCGGCTAGGACGACATTATTATTATTATTTGGAAACAGTATACATGATATTGAACGTAACGTACGGACGAATCCATCTAGACCAGTGGTTCTCAAACTTTTTTGATGGCGGAACACATTTGAAGAGAGAAATTTTTGACGGAACCCAAAATAAAAAAAAGTTGTGTGCATTCTCTGATTTCAATTGATTCTCTGAATCAGGACATTGATGGATAGTATTTTTTCTGATTATTTCTATTTTCTCGCGGAACCCCCTCAAAGGCTTGGCGGAACCCTGGGGTTCCGCGGAACACACTTTGAGTATGGCTGATCTAGACGAACGGCTGACCAGTAATTAGTAAGTCCAGAATGTTTTTAATTTGTTTATTTTATAAGTATACGCTAAGCCAACACATAATACAACCATTCATAGGGTCAAGATTCAGCTCTTTTTTTTTCAACGTAGGTACCTAAATGAAGCCTAAATACCAAAAAACTGTTGAAAAAATCTATGACAATGTCAAAGAGTTGTTAGATCTCTACTAGAAAAAAAAGATCTGCGGCTGCCAAATGGGAGGACAAAACATCTGGATAATATCTGATGGATCTTTAAAATCGGGATTTTTGGATGATACTCTACTATATATTTGTAAAAGTCTATGTTTTGGATTTTAAACTTTCGTTTTAAAAGGTTTACACCATCCTACTAATATTATGAATGCGAAAGTTTGTATGTTTGTTTGTTACTCCTTCACACAAAAACTGCTGAACCGATTTTCATGAAATTTGGCACACACACAGAGGGTAACTTGGATTAACACAGGATAGTTTTATCCCGAAAAATGTTCCTGTGGGATGCCATGACTTTCTATTTTCCACGGGTTCGAAATTTACGCGGGTGAAAACGCGTGGCGCAGCTAGTCACTTACAAAGCTATAATCACGAAACAGAGCTAGACCATAACTAAGCTCTAAGCTCTAACATACCTCGACCGTCGGGCGAAAGTGATGACACCGTGATTACCGGTCAGAGATCAAAGTCCGGTTACCGGTTGCCGAACACCGGTTAATTGGCGCTTACGTAACGGTCGAGCTTTAACAGCACAGTAGTAGAAAAGTTCATGTGAGGTTATTCAATAATCGCCTTCGTACCTTTCTTTTTACGGTTTATGGTGGTTAACGAGCAGTCGGAGCTTTATTATGACCATCGATGCCCATAGAGTTGCATCCTTTGCCTTCCTTACCCCTCCATGTGCCACCGGAAACTCACACACCGCACGAAACGAGACATTACGGCTGCCACTACGCCAGTATCGTATAAGTGAAACACGAAAGATACATCCCCGGTCTAATTCAACTGCAGTATAGTGTAGCACTACCTCTTACCTAAACTTAGGCAATTACCCAGTAAGTACAGGTACTATTTAATGTAAAATGTGTAATTTAGTAAATGGTAGTGCCACATTGCATAGGGAGGTATCTCTCGCTTACACGAGACCGGCGTAAAGTCACAGCTGTGCTGGCCCGTTTCGTGCGGTGTGTAAGTAGCCGACCCATGGAGGTGGGAGGAGAAAGGAGGGCAGCGCATCTGTGTAGCTTCTATGCGGATATCTATGGGCGTCGGTAGTCATGAAAATGGCTTCGTTCACACGTTCCCTATACTTCCTGCGGTTGTATCGGACCGCGAGCCGATCGGAGATACGCCAGTACCGAATTCATAACGGGTATTTGGACTGAAGAATGTCCTAATGCATCTGCAGTAAGAGGAAGTGTCATGTTGCATGCATGCTTACCCCTTAAACTTAACTAAAAAGAGGCACGTAAGTCAGGCACCTCACAAAAACCGAAAATGGTGAAGCCAGTAACAACGTCCTCCTAGCCTAGCAAGATATTCGACTACCACCGTCTCTATAGAGACTAGTCAATTGAGGAGGTCAAAATAGCATATAATGTATGCACAAGTGTTAGCAGATAGACACAATACAGATACACGATCAATTGTATACCGATTTCACGGAAATCCGAAATAAGTGGTAAGTAATATTAGGCAATAGGTATAAGTATAATATCAGGCGCAGGACGTATTATGATCGCCGCACACTTACCAACTCGGAAAGGGATCGTAATCGTATCACCTCGAGCCGGCCAGTATTCTTTGTATGAAACTTCGTACTGCAACGCACACTAATGGGAAACGTAACGTAATCGTATCGTCTTTGCTTTTCTAGGCGAGGCGTTTACGATCCCTTTCCGAGTTGATAAATGTGCCACTACCATAAAAGTGCTCGCCGAGACACGGGGGTGTAATGTAACACCGCCGAACAACAATTTCCTGAACTCCCGACTGTTATTAGAAATTAAATTTTAACTTTGACGTTCTCGATCTATGAAGACGCAGACCACGAGGTTGTAAGCTAAGAACTAAGTATATATTACAGTTTTCCTTTACAATATTTATTTAATTTCCACCTAGGTTACCTAGAGCCAGGTCTAAGTTTGTTCAGTTGGGCCGGCGCCAGGTAACCTATGTCGCAAGGTATTGTGCTGCCCGCGGCGCATTCCGTCATAAGTATTGTAGTTGGACAATAAATACAAGATCGGAGTGATAACACTACTTTTACGAGATG
>LUGF01037456.1:0-15114 GCA_001625245.1 Calycopis cecrops
AAAAGTCAAACTCGTGTTTTAATACCCTTCTTTATATGACAGTTGCATAAACTACTATAGTGTTTACGGTCTTGATGTGATAAAATAAAATTTTGTCTAGAGGTAGAAGGTGGGGCTAATTTACATAATACAAGCTAATTTTGTTTGAAAATATCGTTTTTTTTTAATTCACACCATACGTTTATCAAGACACGTGGCGTAATAATTTCTCATTATCGCTTTGTAATTAAATTATCATTCGTTAAAATGGAATTAATCATCATCATCATTATCCTTTGCATAAGGCCTCTTTTCACAGATTGGTCCCGTGCGACGCCAAGATGGTCAGTCACCTGGTCACCTAGCTTCCATTCTCTCAAATTAAAAATATAAGTAACTAATAATAATAGGTATTAATATATATAATACTAGCTGCCGCCCGCGGTTTCGCCCGCTTGGATTTCGGATTATAAAAAATCCCTATAAATTTTAACTTATTACGTTATTCTGATATGAAAGCTATATTACTGTAAAGTTTCATGAAAATCCGTTCAGTAGATTTGTGTGAAAGAGTAACAAACATTCTTACAAACTTTCGCATTTATTAGGATTATTAGGACATTAGTAGGATAGTAGGATTGTTTTACTTTTCTTTACTCCGCTGGCTCAGTGACCCGAAGTGAGTCTTGGCCTCCGACAAGAGAGTGCGCCACTTTCCTCTATCCTGCGCGATTTCCCGCCAGCTATCGTCAACTGAGAGTTCGCGCAGGTCTTGCACCACTCGATCTAAGGTTTGTTTAGGTGGGTTTTAATTATTTATGGTAGGCATGGAGGTAGAAATCGTATCTAGAGCGAGGGAGAAGTAAATATGGACTATAACAATAAGAAGGGCAAATATTAACATAATATTAACCGATCAGTTATTAATGGATGTATTTGTGATATTCGGCAAATGGATTTTGATCCTTACGCTATGAAAAATGGGCAAACGGCTGTTTGAACCTTGATTCCCATCCGATTTTATCTTACGCCATAAATCAGACGAGCAATATCCTCCCGAGCCGCCTTACATCAGCAGATAAACTCGCTCCAACTCAAACATATTACACAGTTCCAACCGCAGGGAAAAAACTTTGGTGTTTTTTATCCATTTATCATGCTTCATTTTGTTCACAGGGAATATTTTAAGTATGTTAAATTTAATCTTATTACGGCACAGGAACACAAAAATCAGAAAGAATAACTGTGAATGAATGTAATAATGTGTGGTCATAGCACAAAAACTAGTCAGCCTGCAGATATTTAAATACCTAAAATGTAAAAAAAAATACATAGTCGGGTATTTTGTTTTGCTATTATTTTATAACCGTTTTTTTTCATTTTATTTACGTTCCTAACATTGGTAAGACATTTCAATAAACATCTTCCTTTTATGAAATCACCTAAGTAAAGTTGCGCGGTCCCAGTTCACCAGACGGAACGAAACTTGGCTCGTTAAAGTAACTCCCGACTTCGATAATATTTAATCTGCAAGTTACTTATTTCCAATGGATTTAGAGATAACATGATAATGTTTATGAGTGATTTATTTATCAGAGTTGTCGAATTTCCCTTTAATAGCAAACAAGCAGTTGGAATCATTTTATGGATACCGACATCTATTAATCCTACTGTAAATATTATAAATGCAAAAGTTTGTAAGTTTGTTTGTTTATTTGTTATTTCTTGATGCAAAACCTGCAGAACCGATTTTCATAAAATTTGGCACACACATAGAGAGTAACTTGGATTAACACATTATAGTTTTAATCTCGAAAAAATGTTTTTATGGGATGCCTTGGGCTGATATCTATATTGTGATGCAAACGCGTTGTTCCTTCTCCCCTCTATTAAGCTAACTGATACTCAATAACCATGTAAACATGACGTCATGATAGCTGTTATTTCCGGTATCATGTAAGCGGGAGGTACCTCCCCGCCCGTACAAACACAAATCCACCTTTTAATGAAATGTATTTGAATAAACTGTTTGCTCACTTGGATTTTTTAATCCTCTGGTGGCAAACGACCACGAATGTTGAACCAATGCCCTTAAACATCTGCACAATCAAAGGATATAAAGGTCTGCAGTTCCTGCGAATGTACCTACTCCAGGGCCTCATTCCAGAAACGTTGAAAGCACACAGATTCTTGAGACTCCATTTTGATGTTAAGTCCTTATAAAATTAAATCATCAACATTTTTCGCTTGACGGCTTTCGATTTGAGTGAATCGTAATGGAAAAAAAAGAACATTTCGGTACGTCACATTAATGGCGGATTATGGAAATCAGCCCATCGAAACTGTTGACGGACAGAATGAATATTTCCATCGTGTGTGTGTTCCAAATGAACAAACCAATAAATAAATAACACCGTTTTTACCCCGAGTAATAAATATTTACCTTTCCGAGTAATAAATAGTTCCTTAGCTATTATACTTATTATACGTTGCTTTTTAAAGTGTGAGTATGCGGACCCTTCGACAACTCATCCGAACCTAATATTGCTTCAGAAGTATTGTTCTCTCCCTCACTCCCCTCCGATCCTTAGGATCATTTAAAACTCATGAAAAGCGACACCATAGTTATCACGGTATGTCTTTAACTAGTAGACGCAAAAAGCACACTTCTTTTGTACAGAAAAGGAGACCTAACGCTTGAGAGATTATTTTGAAATTCTCTGCAATATTCCTCGATGAGTTTTAAAATAAGAATCCAACGGATTTATTGTATTAAAGCACTAGAGTCCACCTAAAGAGCGGAGACCAACCGTAAACGTCATAAAATAAAAGCTTGACAGAAAATGTTCTTTGTTGAAATTGTTTGAAATTTATAAAATTCTAGAATGTCCTGTATTTTTCTTCTAATTTCATCTTATACAATACCCTTTATTAATAAACGTTGATTAATAGTCCAGTCAATAAAGGCCAAAACCCCTAAAAAATTAGTAACTCGCCGAAATTTTGAGGGTTTGTTCAGGAGGGTTGAACAACTTACCGTGTGATTTTGCAGCGTTGAGGGGTGAACGGAAAGGGTTGAAAAGGGGTGAAAAGTGTTTTTTGTTTATAACATTGTTGAAAAAATTAGTAACACGCTGCAAACTTAGTATTATGTTGTTGTTACCGTTTTGTACAACGTATTAAGTTTGCAGCGTTGTGGGGTGAACGGAAAGGGTTGAAAAGGGGTAAAAAGTGTTTATTGTTAATAACATTGACAAAAATTGTTATTTAATAATAAACAATGTTCCGTTTGTTGCAAAGCACTGCAAATTGAATACATGTTACAAAACGGTAACAACAACATGATTCTAAATTTGCAGCGTGTTACTAATTTTTTTGACAATGTTATTAACAATAAACACTTTTTACCCCTTTTCAACCCTTTCCGTTCACCCCACAACGCTGCAAACTTAATACGTTGTACAAAACGGTAACAACAACATAATACTAAGTTTGCAGCGTGTTACTAATTTTTTCAACAATGTTATAAACAAAAAACACTTTTCACCCCTTTTCAACCCTTTCCGTTCACCCCACAACGCTGCAAAATCACACGGTAAGTTGTTCAACCCTCCTGAACAAACCCTCAAAATTTCGGCGAGTTACTAATTTTTTAGGGGTTTTGGCCTTTATTGACTGGACTATAAGTTTACTCAACGTATTAAACTGGTATCTGTCAAATTCCATAAAACTAAAATCCGTCGAATTCCATCGTTTATTAATAAGGAATTCGACGGATTTTAGTTTTATACTTAGAGTAAAGTTAATCTATGTATTTTAACAAGGCTCTATGTATCTATTTATTTATTAATGTCAAGATAATAAGAAGAAAAAAGAAGAAAAGCTAAGTATGGGTCATTTTGGTTCGATTCTAATTGATAAAATTAGAAGCAAGTGGTAGAGAATTCTGTATAAGAAAGTGGACGCTCGAAGAGGTCCATAATATGGATAACATTTAACGGAATGTGAGTAACCAATGGTCCATGGAAGGGATGGAGGGATGGCAGTGCCTCTACATAACAATTATTATGTGTATGTGTATGGGCATCGGTTGTCATCGAAATCCCCCGACTACACTAATACTAGTCAGGGAATATGATGACTTAGACTAAAAAAAAATAAGACGATACGTGCATATGTGAGGCCTTGGCCGTGCTAGCACAATAGTTGAGCCGCAATTCAGTTCAACTTGTTAATCCTAACACATTGGACGGCCGGCTGGCCCAAATAACCGGAGCATGTTGCGCCAGGGGTCGCGGGTTCGAATCCCGCCTTGTTCATATATGTATTATATGTATTTCTATAATGAAGATCTTAAATATATAAAATTTCTTAAATTTATAAAACATATTAAATATATTCCTTTGTCTAGTAGGTACCTGTAACACAAGTCCTTACGGTACTTAGCACGGGGCTAGGCTAACGTGGTGTATTAAACTGTACCACTGCGCCAGCCTGGTCGTCAATATTAAAGGATTATGTACTTCTGCACTTCTACATAAGTAGTTAAGCTGCTTACCCGCTGTGGTACTGCGTTCATTTAATAACACACGATATTGTCCGAAGTTCTCCCTAAGTACTCGTACGAGTGATCACATAATATGCACAGCGATGGCCTAGTTCAGTGGGAGTTATCTTTTTTAGTATTAGGGACAAACGCGGACTGACTTTTATATTCTACTAACGGCATTTTATAGACTAGTAATGCTATTGACGCGACGTCCATAGACATCCGCACTATTGCTATGCAGATGTGTGAGCCTTTTTCCCTCCTCCCTTCCAATGGGCCACCTGAAACTTATAAAGTGCACTGATTGAAGCAGCATATTACTTCTTAATTATTTTCAATAAGATTTGCCTTACTAATTCACTTATTAAGAATTTGTCCACAAAATTTGTTCAAGACGATGACTCCGACCGATCTTACCAGGACAGTACTTATTTGTTTCACAAATAATGAACTAAAGAAGTTCGGTAAATACCTACTATGCTATTTCAAGAAATGTGACAGTATGCTTACGTTTTAATACCAATTAACAGCCCAATTATTTAGCCCCAGATTTTATTTAGTACCTACAGGTACTATATAAAATTTCTATATCACTATATAATATATACAAATTCTCGTGATTGTTTTTTATTGTTAGTCACCATACTTCTCCGAAACGACTCCACCGATTCTCATAAAATTTTGTGAACATATCGAGTAGGTCAAGAATCGGCCAACATCTATTTTTCATCACGACATTTCCACGGGATCTAATTCTACGCGGGTAAGACAGCGGAGCTACTAGCCGCTAGTACAATATAGAACTAAAATTGTCCCCGTGCCTTAAGGAAAGTTAAATGACTGGTATTACGTAGCTCTGTGCTCGCGTGGACGCAGACAGTTACTTGGGTACATCGAGTCCATCGGCTACGTTAGACTTAGACGTTAGACGATTAAAAGAACAAAAAAAATTGTGTGTATTACACGATATATCGTGTGGATTTGTATATTGTGTGATATACATGTGGAAGAGGTAGTGCCATGCATGCATGAATGCAGCCGAGTTGAGCCGGACATAATATAATGCGCAAGACTAATGCGTGTAGCGGAGTTGGGCCGGCACGACCGGGGAGGTACCTCTCGCTTACACGAGACCGGCGTAAAGTGACAGCTGTGTTGTCGCGTTTCGTGCGGTGTGTAAGTAGCCGGCGGCCTAAGGAGAGAGGAGGAGGGAGGGGGAAACTCATCTGTATAGCCACTATGCGGATGTCTATTGGCGTCGGTAGTCATGAATGGCTCTAATTCCTCGTTTTTTTTTATAGCATAGGAGGCAAACGAGCAGTTAGGTCTGAGATACTTAGCTTTATTACTCAGTCCTGCTACTTCTAATGCTGCACAGTATAATAATGTGCCCCCGAAGATGCTGCCGACTTGTATTCCGATGACTGGCGTGTCCGATTCGGATAAATTTGTGGCTTTCTCCTTTGGGCTTAGACCATGGGTCAGGAAGGAACCTGATCCCATTGTATGGTTCTGACGACATAGAAGGGACTGTTCAAAGGCAGCCGCACAGGTATCGTACATAAATGTATTCCCCGGCGTCAATATAAGGAAGGACTCCACATTTTTGTGGTGCGATAAGACCACAAATTATTTATATTCATATTATAAAAGCGACAGTTATTGACACATCCATTACAATCTGGTAAACAATGTGTGTGTAATTCAAAACTGTAATAATGTATGTGCTGTGGATGTTCCAAATTAAATAAATAAATATATGTGGAGTATATATCAGGGGGCTAACGAATTGATAGACTCGTTCATTGAGGAGGTTTTGTCACATTTTGCAAGTGGATATTTGCATCAAACGCGATAGAAACCCTTTAAAGAATCTTAATCACAAATACATATATTAATATTGCGGATCTCATTTATAAGATTGTTTAATATATTTGTTGTCTATGTTTAGTCATAGACTAAATTCTGAATACTCATACCATAGATGATGTCTATGGCTAGGTACAGAGGACAAGAGAGAGAGAGCGATGTTTGACATCACGACCGTGACTTAATTAGTGACAGCTACAAGCATATCACCGTAAGTAGAAGCTGCGGATAACCAGTAAACTTAGACATCAGCTGTCAACTCTGATCTGTCAGACTTGTCCTAATTCCACTTGGCATATGTATGTATATGTAACAAAGATGTATTTTATTATTGTCAGTAGCTTAATATTACGCGCACCTAATTTTCGAGCTCGTTATGAGAGACTTAAGAGTAGCCTAAATTGCACGTTCATATTTACTATATGTCGTCCTGAGTAAACATCTGAGAGTCCTTCATCGTCCTTGACAAAATATTTATATATGATATCTTACGTGTACTTGGGGCTAGCCTTAAGCCAGAATAATTTCCAGCCAGAATTTAGTAAGAGGTAGTGCCACACTGCATGCTTGCATGCAGTCGAATTGGGCCGGCACGTCCGGGGAGGTACCTCTCGCTTACACGAGACTGGCGTAAAGTGACAACTGTGCTGTCGCGTTTCGTGCGGTGTGTAAGTAGCCGGTGGCCCATGGAGGTGGGAGGAGAAAGGAGGGCAGCGCATCTGTATAGCCTATATGCGGACGTTTGTGGGCGTCGGTAGTCATGAAAATGGCTCCGGCTGCTCGTTTGCCCTCATATATCATAAAAAAAAATGACAACTGTGTCAGCTGCAGTACCGCAAAATGCAAGCCATCATGTGATAGTTGTGCGCGTGACACGTAAGCCATGAACAACCGTGAGTCCATAGGGCGGGATGGCAGCAAGGTGTCAGCATAACCATAATCTGTGCGAATGGTAATGGGCTTCGGCAGTCACCAAAACGGTCCGATTTGCTTATCCGCCCTTTCTGCATATATCTGCAGCAGTATAAAAGGTAGCTTGCATGCAGTGTGGCACCTCTCACTTACACGAGACCGGCGTAACGTGACAGCACAGCTGTCACGTTTCGCCGGTCTCGTGTAAGTAGCCGGTGTGTAAGTAGCCGGTGGTCCATGAAGGTGGGAGGAGAAAGGAGGGCAGCGCATCTGTATAGACTCTAGGTCGGTCGGTCGTGGGCGTTAGTAGTCATGAAAATGAAAATAGCTCCGACTGCTCGTATGCCCCTTATACCTATATTAAAACAAAAAAAAGTTATACAGATGCATTGCCCTCCTTCCTCCTTGTCCCTCCATAGGCCACACATGTATGTGTCCTGCAAGCTAGGCCCTATTCAGCTGAATGCATGCATGCAGCATGGCGCTACCTCTTAGGGCAATGTTTACGGTAGCCATCTAAAAGTGTAAAGCTAATAATTCTCTTTTCGACAAAAGTCATATTCAGATTTTCATATTTTCTTTTCAACAATGTTACAGATACAAAAGTTGAAAGTACATTCAGAATTTCAATGAAGTGAATCTCAAATGTTGTCACAATATCTTGAAACTTGTAAAATAATACTTGCGCCAGTTTGACTGAACTTGCAGTTTGGCTGCTTACATACTCTGTTTCTTTGCTTTTCAACAAAATTTTAAGTTTTTCTTTCAAGCCGACGCGGACGCGACGGTTGATGATAATTTAAATTAAATTATTTAAGAAGTTGGAAACGTATTTTAAACATCTTTTGACATAAATTATGTTTTCATCTGTTCTATTTTGAAGCATTTTTAAAATGCATTCATTGTGGAACCAGCTGCCACTGTCGGTATTTTCGAACCGTTACGTTTCGTGGTTCTTCAAAAAAAGAGCCTTACTCTTTTTAAATGTCTTCGGAATTTGCGGATGTTTATGGGCAACGGTAGTCATCTATCTGCTCGTTTGCGCCTTATATTACAAAAAAGCAGTCTTTTGGTGACTACCAAGGCTTACATTAGACATCTACATGATTGGTATGCATAGTGTCGCCGGTGTTTCCTCCTCGTTTCTAACGTGTAACCGACAGCTAAAGCCTTGCTCACACTACATGCGGTATCACAAGCAGGAGGTCCATAAACCTTTCGATCATATGATACCCATATTGTGGGACTTCGCTCGGTGGTTCATTGGAAAAGCAGCAAAACGAGAGCAACAAATCCACGTAACAACTACGTGGACATGTACGGGCGTCGATAGACTACTGCTTGTCTGCCCTTTATACTATAAAACAAGTCTGTGGATGCCCTCATGAGTTAAGCTCGGAATCGAAAAATCAATTTTTTTTTATTTATTATCAACACAAAACATGCAAATAAATACATAGTAGCATTAAAAAACCATTAAGGTTTAAACATGTGCTATACATTTACACAAGACGTGATTACGGCATATAATATTAATTAAGTACTGATTGGTAACAACATTTTATGTCGATGCATATGTACATACATACACACATACATACGCACGCACACAAGCAAACACACACACACACAAGAAAACTCACACACACACATACGTTAACCAACTTCTCACGCATATAAACAGGTATATAAAATCAATCAATATAAAGTTATCAACAATTTTTCTACATCAATTCGTCTCCATTCAATTTGATCTGCCACACGACGTGCCACGACAACATTGATGTGTGCACGCCCTGTTGTAGCGGCAAATAGAAAATATCTCCTGAAGCTTACTATTGACGAGGTAAAAGGAAAAATAACTCCGAGGAATAAAGATTTATTTAAATTAATTACGTTACGGAATATTAAACCAAAATGTTTCTTTAAATTAATTCCTTTCTTGTTTTGATGGCGTGATCTCAAATCGTTGATTTCCTTACAAATAATAAAATAAAACACAAAGATTGGTTGTTTGTTTTAATTGGATCGGCTCCGAAATGTTGTAATTTGAAAAATCTTATACCATTAGAATACTATCGCTGATGAACAAAGACGAAAACTTGTGAATGTGTCTGTGTGTGTCGTGGGTACTTGTTTGTGTGGGTGGAGTGAGAATATATACATATTTAAGTATGATATCTAGTTACCCGGGTGGCAACACCGACTAAGCCCCTGCGAATGCCGCCATAATTGGAGGGCCCCGGATCTATAAGCAACAGGATCTCTCCAGCGACCGGCTGGCCTCGGTGAAAATACCAGGCTTACCCTTCTTGGGGACTGTCCTGCTGCCTCTGAACAGACAATAAGGTCAGGTTTCCATCCTGACTCCTGGCCCCAGTATAAGGGAACACGCCACCAATTTGTCAGAATAGGACCCTCCGGTCTTCCTTATCCATGCCGCCATTGTTTTGACAATGGGCTATTTTCTAGTATTAACAAAATAATTTTTAACAAAAAAAACCGACTTCAAAGAGTAAACTAAAAAAAAATATTAAAAAGAAAATTAAGCTGAATTCAATAAAGCAAAACTTTACTAAAAAGCGAAAAATAAACCAAACTTAGATTATTCACAAAAGTAATGTAATTAAATATAATTAATCTTTATACAATATTATATTATGTATATGCTATCTATCTGTCCGTGTGAAGTCGGTGCCAAGCGTAATAGTTATGCTGCAGAGCGCCTAGCCCACCGCGAGGCGAGAAGAGATAATTATTTTATTTGCATTTGGTTTTGTTATCAGTTAAAATTGTGAAACTTCTCCTCCTTAGGGACTGTCCGGCTTCCTTTGAACAGTCCCTACTACGCTGTTGGAACCGTGAATTACTACTAGCTCCAGTACGTACTTTAAAGAAGCACCAACGTGTCACCAATGTTAGTCACATTGGTGACACATTGATGACGCCCATAGATATTTGCGTGGAGGCTATACAGATTCGCTGCTATCCTTTCTATCTGGGCAAGCGGGTACGTACATACGGCGCAAACAACACAAACGCACGCCCGTTACTTTACGCCGGTATTGTGTAAGCGAGAGGTACTTCCCCGGCCGTGCAGGCTGTATGCAAGCATGCACACAACAGGCACTACCTCTTACTAAAAAAGTATTTTTTTCTTGGTGATCGAAGATGAATAGGAATCTGAATCTACATTTATTATTTATATCATTTATAATTTATAATATTCATGGAGAAATATTTCAAAACTTTGTAGAAGTTTTTCAGTGATGGGCGCGTTGTAAGATGAAATGAAACATAATAAAATATATTACACAAAATAAACATATAAAATACAAAAGTACAATATACATTGTGCATGAATTTATTGTCCAATCATCGTTCCAAGTCTCGCTTTTCACAATAAAAAGGAATCGATTTTAGAGACATGCTTAATGCTTATTACTATGACAATTTATGTCCACATCTCCTTCAAGATTTACATTTTATACAATATAAGGCCACATGTACCGAACTCTACATTTATAGCGCTGTCACTGTAAATTATGTTTCGTACAAAATAAACACCAGATAAACCCAAGTGGTATTATTTGAATATCTTCAATATGCAGTATAATGGAGTACAAGTATAAAACGACAAAGATATACGACGATTTGCGGTTTTCTCAGATAAGATGGCGTAGCGTGTGTCTACGAACGTTTCAGAAGCTTTACAACAGCCAATAAAGAGTAAGTAACATCAATAACACTGGATAACTTAAAATTTTCCTCAATCTATCTACATAATTATAATAGAACCATAACTTTCGAGTGTCTGTACATTGAATATATTTACGAAAAACTAATTGAGGGCGATGTTAAATTTTCAATGTTTTCTTTAATTTTTTGTCTGTTTGTCCAGGCTAATCTATAAAACTTATGAGCGGGTTCGAATGAAACTTTTTATGTTGTATAGATACTAAGATTTAGAACACTTTTTACGCTAATTCCTACGGTACGGTAAAGTACCTAATTATACTTTATCCGACGGATCTGAAAATTTGAAAGAAACTTTGATTATAATAGAACTACACTTCGCGAACGAAGTTGCGGGCACCAGCTAGTAATAAATAATTTGGCTTCACATGACGTATTTCATCTCATTTTCTTAGTAGAATAACGTAAGGTACCTCTCGCTTACACGAGACCGGCGCAAAGTGACAGCTTTGCTGTCGCGTGAGCGTATTGTGTAAGTAGCCGGTGGCACATGGAGATGGGAGGAGAAAGAATAAGAATTTAAGAATAAGAATAAGAATTTATTTATTTGGGCACTTACACGTTACACTTTTTACAAAAAACCAAAACAAACATAACATATTCTATTCATAATAAGTACAACAAATAAAAAAAAAAAAGAAAATTAAACAAAGTATAATTAAATAACAATTTCATATACATACACTAGAAAAAAAAACTTATAAAAAACAAAAAAGAAAAACAAAAAACGTAAATAATAGAAAAAGGGAAAATGTACAACAGTGTACCCAGTACCCAAAATGGTGACCACTCAGTATGATGGTTGTGGTATCATTTTTATGATACCACAACCCTGATGTTATGTGGCCCCATGTAGAAAGGAAGGTAGCGCATCTGTATAGCCTCTATGCGGATGTCTGTGGACATCGGTAGTTATGAAAATGACTGTGTCTGCTCGTTTGCCCCCCTATACCATAAAAAAACATGACAGATGTTACACATATTATGCGCCTATCGTAGGGCACCTTTAATTTATTACCGTTTTTATTTCCAGTGTATATAGTCGAGTGTGCAATTGAACACAGTTTCGCTATAGTTATAAATACATCCAATACTTTACACAAGTCTAAGTGTGTCCCAGCCCTTTCTCTACAAAGTTGTACAGTAATCACCACAAGTACAGCGCTCAGATCCTTACAAGGGCTACATCCTGAGGGGAAATAACGCACCTCGACGTACTTTTTACCGAATGTTTATTCTCTCTGTCAACTTGCTTGTTTGTCTTCGGTTAGTTGTCTATTTGTTTTGTCCAATGTGGATAGAACTTTTACTTACGGGTAACTACGGATAAAACATTTCTTAAAAATACCTGTACTTGTGTTGCTTCTCCTGAATACAAGAGTACATACGGCGATGTATCTTTTGGAAGTAAACCTTATTACTATGACGCCGCTGTCCGTCTGTCACCGGGCTGTATCTCCAACCGTGGTAGCTAGAAAGCTTAAATTTTCAAAAATTATGTATTTCTGTAGCCGCCAAAATAAAAAAAATCCTAAAAATAAAAAAAAAATACGATAAACATGTTTTTTTGGATTTTTTTGCTCCATATCAATAACGTTAACAGGTATACGTTGCCAGGCAACGGCCTATGATGGTAATGATGGTACGGAATCTTTCGTGCGCGAGTCTGACTCGCACATGGCCGTTTTTAAAGAGAAAACTCCACTAAAACTGTATTAATATTTAGTTGAATACACATCCCTAAAATTAAATGGGGCAGTAAAATCTTATATACTAACCTAACAGACAAATAAGTAATAGAGGACTCAATTGACCCGGACAATATTGGGGCTAGTTGGGAATTACTCGGTGAGATATCTTGGGAATGTCTAAATGAAGTCTCTGTTGTATTGACACGGAAAAGGCGGGTATAACCCGGATGATCCGGGCATCTAAATGCTAGATTTACTTTGCCTTTAGTATTTTGTGAAAATGCAGAAGGGAAATGACAAGTATGTCAGTAAACGACACTGTCTGTTAAAATTACTATTAATTGAGTATTATAGTGAACACAGACAAATGTAAGGGCCCCCTCCGTGCCGGCCCAATTTAGCTGCAATTCAGCATTATTGACTGAAATATTTACTACTAGTCGACCCGACAACCGTTGTCTTGTCAAATATGTTGTCATGGTAATGTATAATATTATGCGGCCGAATTGTCAATCCGTTACTTTTTTCCTACAATAGTGTATTTTTATAAATTTTTCATTATACAGGGTTATTTTTTGGTCACCGGCTAAATTTTAAAATAAGGAAGTAAACATCATTCCAAGGTTGTGTTTTAAATTTTGTCGTCTAATTGTAATATTTTGGTAATAAAAATTGATTTGAAATGGTCCTTAAAAATACATGGATTGTTGTTCTTACACGATATGTATCGACTTCAAGGTCAGTGACGTCGGCCTACCGTGAGTCGCGAGTGTGACGCACGTGGTTGATCAAGAAAAATGTTTTACAACATGGGACAAAGTAATTGTATTAATTATTTTTATTTCATAAATCGAATGTATTATTGATTCTGAACCAAACCTGAAAATTTGGCCGGGGACCAAAATATAACCTTGTATCTATATATATATATTGATAAATTATAACCTAAATTTTACCGAGCACTAATACCTATAAAACAAAATAAGTTTCATCAAAAGACGTCTTCTACAGTTTTATTATATGTAGGTGTAGATTTTAATGCTCTTAAAACATTTATGCAACCTACATAACGTGTTTCTATACGTACTTACGGGTCAAAACTGGCCCTGATGTTACTCTGATCATACAACGATTTTCCTATCGCCACAACGTATGATAGGAAAAACAAAAAATAGACCGTAAGATCGTAAAATAAAAAGTTTAAGTCAATATAATAAAGGGAAGAATGAAAATCCTTACAACATGACTTCCACTTGAGTAATTTTACAGTATAATTTACGACGGTAATTTAGCTAAGAGCTACACAAACGCTACGCCCGTCTCATTAATTGTTCACGCCGGGACAAGCAGCGTGTAAGTCAGCAACTCCCGCACAATTACAGCAAAATTACTGTGAGCCCCTCAATTGACATGAAATGTTAATGTTACATCCACATTGCGAACTTGGACTCGCAATTCGCGTTGCATGTGGGTGAAGGTTCTTTGGGAGTCTTTATATTATGTCCAACTAGCTGCGCCCCGCGTTTTCCTCCGCCTAAATTTCGATCCCGAGGAAAATAGAAAATCATTCCATGACACCCCATAGGAACATTTTTTCGGGATAAAAACTATCCTATGTTAATCCAAGTTACTTTCTATGTGTGTGCCAAACTTCATGAAAATCGATTCAGCAGTTTTTACGTGAAGGAATAACAAACAAACATACAAACATTCACATTTATAATATTAGTAGGGTGGCCAATACTAAGATAGGTTATCGATTTGCTATAAGTGACAATAAGCTGGCCACATATGCCGTCGATAAGACAACAATTAGAGTTGACGGCTGAATGGAGACAGCGTCTAGGCAAAGGCAGCGGGGGAAGCCCACCTGCTAGATAGCGATCGCCAAGTGGCGGGAAACAAGTGAATGAGGAGAGCCGAAAATCGGACTCAGTGACGCTCCGGAAGGACGGAAGAGGTCTAAGTACATAGGGAGGCTAACGTCAGCTACAGAAAAAAGATCTGTGCCGAATTCCAACTCAGATTCGTTCAGTAGCCATTGTGTGAAAAGAAAAACATTGATGATGATCATACAACCTTTATACCGCTACGCTAACAACTGAGCCAATTAGTCGTCAAATCTATTTTAAGGGAAAATCCCCTTTTTCTTTTTCGAAGTGAAAAGTATTAACAAGCTAAGTTAGAGAACCTACTAAGATCATCTGCGAACTTGATATTTTGTTTCAAGGCAGAGTTTTAGGCTCATACAAAAATACAGAATCTAAGGCCCTCGCCCACGGCGACTGTTTTGTAAACGCGCGACTGCATCGCTACAAAGTATGCGAGGGCACACAGCAAGCGACCGCTTCGCGTCTG
>LUGF01037470.1:0-13843 GCA_001625245.1 Calycopis cecrops
CCGTCACCAAGCAGCACTAAAAATACCTCAGTCCCCGGTTATTCAGTTTACTAACCTGTAGGTCCAGAACTAGCGGATGTCCACTATACATTTATCAGGGCAAAAAAAACTAGGAACGTCGTATCCTGAAAGCCCTTCTTGAGCCCAATTACATTGTACATTTTTGTAAGATGTAGTGCCGAATCGGGCAAGATGCCTGCTCGCATTGGACCTCAGTAGGTCACTTTAGGCTATGCTATCTGTGCTTTAGAGCAGTTTGTTAGTTATTGTGGTAGTGGCCCATTAAATCTTCGGTGGTAAAGAACAGTTAGCCATTTACCTCCATATCCATTTCAAGACTTATTTGCAGTTCCAAAACAAAAACTCAGAAAAAATTAAGTATTTACGAATACGAATCGAATAATAAAACGATTAAATTACTTTTACATATTGGCTAGTTCGCGTTATCTTTTATTCAAAAGGGGACAAGTTACTTACACTTACCAGTTACCGCCCACGCCCAAACCGCGCCCGTGCTATCTTTTATTGAAAGGTATATAAATAAAACAAGGTTGTCACAAAATTCTTATAATACTCATAGAAGATTCAAGATTCGCGTTTCGGATCACATGAGGAGAGGGTCACAGGCGGGATATCACATCGAAACATTCTATTAACATTTAGATTTGGTTACTCGGTACACAAATACAAATACTTATATTAAAACCTAGTTGTATAGGTTGGAAGTAAGAAAAATATATTGTTATATTAACAATCTTGAACACAATTCGATATAATATATAAAATATTTAATGGGTACATAATAATTTATAATCAAATAGGTATTACCTTGTACCTACCTAAGTATTTACGATAGGTACACAAAGTGTACTTTATTAATTATGTGGTAGGGCAGGTACCTAAACGGTTACAGAAAGTTATTAATAAGTAGAATGATATACGTGACAATGCAATGTGGTAAATCTATGAAAGTTCAAAGTACCCACCTGATTCAAAGTTTAAAATTAGGTACTTGGCTACTTTGATTTTCCTATTAAGTCGAATACTGATTTTTAAATGAATCTTGTTTGAAAAATTTATTTTCAGTTACAAATTAAATGTCCATGACAATCATCGTAAAAAAAATATTTTTCTAATTTTCCATTCCATGTTTTATTACCTAAACATTATGGTACGTAGAGTAGTACAGTTTAGTATTGTACATATTATTTTGATTGTTTTTAAAGTACTTAACCTTTCAGTTACCGCGGACGTTCATTGACGCTTCAAAAACACGCAGCGAACACGTGGTCGGTACCTACCGGGAGAATTAATAGCTTATACAAAAATATTAGTAGATCCAATAGGTAGATTCCTACCAACTTAACATTGTGCGGAGTAGAATACATTTTATAATTTAAATTTTAAAAATATATTGGTATCAAATATTTTCAATGTATCTATGTAGAGAAATAACGTATAAATGTATATAATATAATATTTTATAAGTAGGTACACATACTACTTAAGGTTAGAAAATTTATATTGAAAATCCTTAGCTTATAGAAATGATGTAGATCTCAATAGAAATATTACTAGATACTTATTATTGTGGTAAACGCCATTGAAAAATTGATATTTTTTTAAATATAAGTACATATAAGTATTGTACGTAAGCTGAAAGCTTTGACGTCCATATTACAAAAAAGAAAAGGTTGCCTACTATAACTCTATCTATTTCGCGTGTGCTGGCTTTGTCGTCAATGGCTAATAAAGAACTCCTTCGTCCCTACGGCCAGGATAATTAAAATTAAATAACACATTTACTTGGATGCACTCACATTTAGGGGACAGAGAGGGGTCGGTCCCTCTTTAGACGCCAAACCCAGTCTCATCGCTTGACGAAAACTCATTTTCGTAAAGCTGTATTGATAAACTGGATATATTTATCTTATTATACAACATACTAGTCACTCTTTGGCTTTGGAAAGGGTCTGTACAGTAAATCTTCAGTTAACACCTTTAACTGTACCTAACAGATAAAACTATCTGGTCACGAAGGAAACATCTACCAAGATAATGGCGGACCAAGATGATAAGACGCAAACTTACGCATCGGAATTGTTGCGACTCATGCAAAAATATATGCAGAAATCAGAATTGTCTCTTTAGCATCTTTAATTCATTCTATACGCACAATCAATATTATAAAATAAACATAAGTATAGGTAAAAAACTTAACTAAGTCACCTGTTGTATGTGTGAGTAATGTGTGCGAATAGACATTCTATTTTTGAAATTTGTAAAATATCGTATGGTTTGCAAACTCATTATTTGCATAACTTTCAAGTTTGATTATTCCTGTCCACTTATGATTGATGATGATGATGATGATGTTGTCAATGTCAAGTAATAGTCCGGTCAATATAGACATTTGAAATAACAAAAATTCCCGGAAAGCCAAATTTTGGTGGAGACCTATAGTTTGCCATTACAAATCAAGTTTTAAAAGTCCCCGTCGATCCTATGTGTGCTTAAAAAGTTATTCGAGGTCAAAGGTCAAAATTTGAGGTTTTTTGGATTTTGCTTGAAAACGGTAAGTTTTATTAAAAAAAAACTTCAAATCAAAGTTGTAGATCTTAAAATTATCTACAAAAAAGGTATCAATGATTTTTTTCCTAACAGTTACCATTCCTGAGATATCGCGATTCAATCCGATTGAAAACATTTGGGGAATAGTCAAAGGATTTGTTGCCAAAAAAAACGTATCAATGATTATGGAGTCTATTAAAAATTTAGCAAAGGAAAAAATTAGCAGAATAACTCAGGAAGAATGGAAAAATGTATGCTTACATACAATGAAGGAAGAGCAAAAGTATCAATGTCAAGAATCACAAATGGATGCAATTTCGGAGAGTTTCATTATAAGAGTTTCCTCAGAAGATAATGACAGTGACATTGCTTCTGTACAGTCCACTGATGAAAATGAGGATGACGAAATGGAGAGTGTTTGAGATAAAAAATGTACAGTATGTTATTAATAATAATAATAATAAAGTTTATTGCTTTAAATAGTACATATAAACGTTATTAACTTAACTCGCAGAATCCCAAACTGAGTCAAGCTCGTATTTAATATTAAATTACATATTATATATTATTATTATATTTATTATTATTTTGCTTGTATTAAATATTTATTTAATTTATTATGCTTATGCGTTTTTTTGCAAACTGTACACAACTACATACAACAGGTGACTTAGTTAAGTTTTTTACCTATACCTACCTACAGCACTTAAATCAAGATTCAAATTTGGGTGTCTACACATATTATACACCTAGTTACAAGTCTATATCATATTGCTAAATATAAAACATTAATTCCTATAAGCGTCTTCACATTAACACCGATCACATGCAACATGGTTATAACAATACACCGATAACTGAAGAGTCCCGAGGAAGACAACATTTGAGAGAATCTATTACATTAATGATTGGTTGAAGGGGAGGAAGAAAATGGATATACGTTATGCTAATTAAAAGCAACACTGAATGCGCAGGCAGGTCCAAAGCTCTCGTTTCTTAAGATAACGGTAAACGCTTAAAGCGGGCGTAATAAAGCGGTGAATAACGTTACTGGGATTTACTGTATAAACCAAACGGACGTTGTGGTGACAATCTCCTCTCTCTAGGAAAACGCGCTATTAATTATACGTTATCAATGTTCTAGTGATACCGAGAGATTACGTCCGCTTTATGCCGTCGCCGCTTTTCTAGGAAAACCAAGCAAGAGACCACATTTCTTAACTATTAAACTTTGAATATTTTTCCTAGGGCTCTCATGTAGGTACAATAATTATTTACTACTGCATTCATTTCGATTTTAGCACTCAAAGTGCATTCGCTATGACCATGACATACAAACGACACAATCGGAGAAATATATGGCGCAGAGTTGGCTTTTTGTGCTATTCGAGAGACGGTGATGTAACGCCAATTTTTTTTTCTAGAGTGAGAGAGACTTAGAGTGCTATTGTTGGTTTTTTTTCCTTAGCTCAAACCTCACGATTCTTGACGCTAAGTATTTTCCTTCTATTAATCCGACAATGTAGTCATATATTATGTGAATATATTGATGGCAAATATGGTTTCGAAGTCTCTCTAGTTACCTAGTAGATACTTACGAACGCAGTGGCGTTACAAACTATGAACCTGCCTGGCTCTATCGGATGAGGCCCCCTTTCTCCCAACATAAGGAAGCTCAAGCAATATACTTATCTTCAGTGCATACGGTCTTATCTGACCAGGGGCCTCCTCTGAGCGGGACCCATGGCATTTACCGTCTTGATACCCTTTGTTACAGCACTGGGAGAGTGGAAGGACGTAGCCAATAATTTACGGGTAAACAGGGAAAGGAGCCTGTATAATGCGACTCACTCTTTTTTTTTGATTGAACAGTCAAGATCACACCAACATGAGTCTAATCTCGAATAAATTGCCCTTCTTTGATCTGGAGGCTGGAGCATCAGTTCGAGAAGTCATTGGATGTACAGTAAGAGCCCTAGGCTTATCAAAGTGCTTTCAGAGTCTAAAGTGGATATATTTTTACGAAACAGTAGATATGTAATGCCCTTTGCATAAATTAGGACCTTTCGCAATAATGATGGCACAATTGAATAATGACGGTACTGATGAATACTCAGTACCTAAATAAAGAAATAATTGTATACGTTGTGTAAATTTCATCGGCGCTTTTGTCATTAACAACTTTAAACTTAGTCAAGTTGTAGTTGCATATTCACCCAGAGTTGCCTTTTTTAAATTTCAATAAACACCAAATCTTTGATCCAAAATAGCGACTAACCATTTATAATTCAACTCTATTGATAAGTTGTCGATTTTATCCGAAGTGGCAACCCTGTTAATTCTCATTAGATTACGAAATCAATTTTGCACGAGCACTAATCAGTTAGACCGATTAGTGTTGCTATTACAATTTGCCCATCATTTGTGCGAAATCGATACAATCGAGAGTTTAGCGTTTGACGAACGGGTTGTTGCGCGCGCTGGTACGTGCAGCGGCCGCGGCGGTTTGCGTGCAGTTGCACAGCGCGTCGAACATCCGCAACACGAAGCCTCTGGCGCGACCGAACCTCCTCTTCAGGTTACCTGGAAGAAAGATTGTCAGGAGTTAATTTCTAAAGCGTTAACAATTTCGAAGAGATACCAAAGTCCAAAAATCACACAATTTTAATCGCCGGAATTAATATTGACCCTGCCATTCATTTGATTGGTCTACCACATAATGTAATGCGTGTTCGTATTACACTCGCTAAGGCGAACTTGAGTTTCGCCTCAGCAGGCCTTATAGTCTGTATAATATTTCTCCTATATAAAAGTTCTTTTTCCATAAACCAAATTTGTTTTATAACCTATGGGGCAGGCTATTCTCACGATCGCATCCAGTGACCCATAGATATCCGCACAAACAGGGCGTGAAATGACGACGAGACTGTTGCGTTTCTTGTATTGTGGCCCAACGGGAGATCGGGTGATGCAGGGTCTAATGAACCTACATATATTTAGTTACATATATTTAATAGCGATTCGCAATATTATAATAAATAAGGCTATTTTGAATCCTGAACATCGCAAATGGCCTTTTTCTTTAATTAAATTTTATCGAAAGCGACAGTATTACGACAGAGAAAGTCCAGACCCCAGATTGACGTACACCAAATGAGCTTCCAGGCGTACCTTATTATGTAGATATTTTAGTAAATAGAGCTTATTTTTATTGTATTTCTTGTGGAGAGCGCTGCGAGAAAGTATAACAACTGGAAAAAACGTGGGGAAACTGACGAATCTAAGCAAATCAGTAATTTTATTTATCTAATGAGGTCGCGACCTTTCTAAGTGTTGCCAAGGGCTTAAGGTAAAATTATATTTAAAAATTCTAGAACATAACTCTATTAAATGACTTTAGTAGGTAATTTAAGTTTGTTCGTTACTTTTCTTTACATTTTAAGTAGGTGAATACCATATGTACGTCTTGTCTCGACGATTCGTTGTTTCAATTAATAATAAAAAAAATTATTTCTAAAAATATTTCCGAATGTGTATGGTGATTATAATAGTCTTCTTGTAACTTATGTGTGTAAACCAGTAGTTTCGAATGATAAGTATCTATGTCAACACTGAGAGTTTACTCTTTTAGAACGAACACGATTCTAAACTGAAAAGTGAGCAAGAGATGTAAGCTATAATAATGTCTACATAAGAGTGGCGAAGTGTTTGTGTTACGCACAACCAAAAAATACCTACATTCTTGATTAATATTTTGATTGGTATGAAATGTTGGTTTGAACATATTATAAATTATAAATCGTACCATAATAACAAGCCACAATTACCTACATCGTTACTACAAGCATATTACGTATAAGTAAGTAGGTCCTGTGTGTTTTCTGTGTAATTTATTGAAATTATATACCAGCTCTAGATTAGCACTCGCGTGCCATCATGCACGACAGAAAATTTATTATATAAAAACATGGCTGTTTGCTGTGGCATTAAAAAGTTAAGCACAAGTCTATGGTATAATTAAAAACTGTACCTATTACAGCGATAAAGGTTAGAATTATCTATCGTTCATACTTTATACATACCTACTTTGTGGTTATATCTACAATATATCTTTGTATAAATAACCACACCATTGCTCACCTCAGCCTTTGGTCTTAAAGTCCATTATACTTAAACTTATGTCTGTCACGTGTATGTACCTAAGTTAAATATAAAAGTTTCACTTCATCATCATATCAGCCTATTGCAGTCCACTGTTGGACATAGGCATCGATTTTCGGCTATCCTTTCCCACTTCCTGCCCGCAGCTTTGCATATGTCCTCGCTCCATCTAGTCATGGGGCGTCCTACACTTGGTATTAATAGTTAATTTTTTTTACCGATTTCAATAATGGAGGTCTGTGTTCCAAAAATAGTTACAAACAGACAGAAACGTTTTACTGTGAGAAAATGGTTTAATCAAGTAACACCTATCAGGTATTTATAAATTTACCGGCTGGGCCGATATTTAGCACACACAGACCTTGACCTGGGAAAGGACCTTTAAGATATTTTTATTTATTTAACCCAGTTAAATCATTATACTTTTTCAGATCAGAAATTAGGCTTTAAGCATAGATATGTATAACAATGAGTGGAACGCCGATAGTCGTTTCATCTGATAGTCCATTTGCGCAGGAAATTGTAGCCAAACGTTCACCCTCTTAAGCTGATTGGAGGACATAAACATGAAGCTTCTCTTCTTCATGTAACTTCATGTCTATATGTTATTGATTGACGCTGTAGCTGTGTTCTTCCCGGTTGTATCACGGAGAATATCTCTATCGAGCGTATAATATAATATGTGATTATATATTTTTATGTTAGTCTGTACCGCTAGACGGATCTTGACGTATGAGCGTCGTTAGATTGGTCTTGATAACGAAATTGGCCATGGGTATTACCAATGATATTATAAAAGATTTTTATTTGTAACTTCATTGGTATCTACATTAAAAAATTTGCATTTCAAATAAAGGAAAATTAACAAAATATAATAATCATTCCGATAAACAAGTGAGAAAGAAAATATTAAATCTAAAAATAAACTTTCTAAGTAATAATATGCTTCTGCGGATTACAATTAATTAATACCATAGGTAATATTTTACTTAAATGTTACATGATGACATTTTATAGCGCTAACAGTATGCCTATTTACAAGAAATATAACAATATTGTTGTACTTTTTTGTCGTAAATTCCACAACTCGTGACACTATTTTGTATTCAGACGTTTTTCTTTTTAAAACGACGCCATTATAACGTCACAACAGCGCCACGTCTGACGTACTCGAGCACGTTTGAATCATGCGAATGCCAGCGGATAAAATATCTATAGCGCTTCTCCTTAACTTCATTTCCTTGCATCGGTTTATGTGTTTCTCGAGTAGATTTTAGAGTTCCGCGGTGAAACGAGTTTCATAAGAAATTGTGTTTGCAGTTGTTACATCTATTGGAAAAACACTTCATCTATATTATCTTAAATTTTATAATGATACAATATTCCAGGGGTAAGGAATAAGGATCATAGAGATTGTACAACAAATGTATGTCGATTGCATTGAAGATTTTTTAAATTATACAGGTCACTTTTTGGTCACCGGCCAAATATTAAAATAAGGAAGCAAACATTATTTCAAGGTTGTGTTTTAAATTGTATCGTCTAATTGTATTATTTTGGTAAATAAAAAATCTATTTGAAATGGTCCTTAAAAATACATCGATCGTTGTTCGCACACGAAACGTATCGACTTCCAGGTCAGTGACGCCGGCCGATCGAAATTCGCCAATCAGATGCCACGTGGTGATCAAGAAGTATGTTTACAAAATGGGACAAAGTAATTGTATATAATTATTTTTTTATTTTTTTTATTTCATAAACCGAATGTATTATTGATTCTGAACCAAACCTGAAAATTTGGCTGTGACCAAAAAGTAATAATCCTGTATAATTCCGGTCACGTTCGCACAGACACCCAACTTAATACCATCCTTCATTATATTTTGTCTGTGCTTACAGACACTTGAAGGTAAAGCATTAGTTACCTGTGTAGTATGTGGTGATGAGTTTAGTATAGAAAGCAGTATTGACGAATATTATACTCACAGATACAGATATCTTACCGCTTCTACATAGTGTGTCTTAAATCCTTATAATAAACAAAACGGGATTTTTAGATGTATAACGTTTATTTTTCGTATGTCTTATAGGGAACAAGCGTCTAGACTGCCACGCTATCTAGTGGCTGAAATGTGAACCGAATGCTAGCAAATTTTCGTTTTAGGTATGATATAACATATGTCAACATGTCATTGTCATTATTTTTTGCTTAGTGTTTTGCTAGCATTTGATTCCTACAATGATCCCTAGGGCGGCAAAGGTGCTGCCACTATGTTTCGTGCACGTTCCCTAGTACATTTGTCTTCGCGATAGGGGCGTAATCATAATATTATGTAAATCGTACGCAAGACGTACTCGTAGCATTGTTACGTTGGCGTAATAGATGATTCACCTAGCACAGCTAAAAACTCATCACAGTTTTTGAATTTTAAGCTGTCCATTATCTCTTATGATCGGTGGATCACTATATTCATTATTACATTATCATGTGTATATAGCTACAAATAAAGTAGAAGCCTTGGCGGTGTTTCATCGTAATTCGCTTGAGGACCAAGTCATAAAAACGCAATAGTTGCGATATTTTGGATTGCAGCCAAATTGGTATATTGCGACTGTAATATATCGTCTTTTCTTCCTTAAAACTGTTTAATTAAATGGCTACTTTGTCAAGTATAAGTAGTTTTCATAGCTGCTATTATTTAGGATAGCTGCTATAATAGTTTGTCGCGACAAGGAAACATTACATTTCGGTTGTACCTACATGACTGCAGTGACTATCAATATACAGCGTTATTTTTTGGTCACCGGCCAAATTTTCAGGTTTGGTTCAGAATCTATAATACATTCGATTTATGAAATAAAAATATTAA
Organism: Calycopis cecrops; assembly: GCA_001625245.1. Lineage (NCBI taxonomy): Eukaryota > Metazoa > Arthropoda > Insecta > Lepidoptera > Lycaenidae > Calycopis > Calycopis cecrops. The sequence goes on from LUGF01037470.1 coordinate 9,603, forward strand.
AAAAAATAATTAGATACAAATACTTTGTCCCATGTTGTAAAACATATTTCTTGGTCACCACGTGAATCACACTCGCGACTCACAATAGGCCGACGTCACTGACCTTCAAGTTAATACATTTCGTGTATGAAGAACAATTCGGTGTATTTTTAAGGACCATTTCAAATCGATTTTTATTTAATAAAATATTACAATTAGACGATAAAATTTAAACTTTACTTCCTTATTTTAGAATTTGGCCGGTGACCAATAAAAAACCCTGTATATTAGATGCATGATCTATAAAAATGATCTATTAATGTTATTTGCTTAACCGTATCTAATAATAAACACAGTAATGTTACGGAACCCCGCAACGCACGTGGCACAACACACTGACAATTATCTATTAGTCTCACCTTCTATTTACACATAGAGCTGTTATACTTAGTTTAGTTTCCCGTGTGGCAACCCTGATTCATTATGTATTTGCCCTGAGTTAGGGGAACGTAAATTTGAAACGATGTATAATAAATACTAGATAATGCTCAATTAATTTAAAAACATTTTTACCGTAGTACCGTTTAAAACTAATATTGTTAATGTTGCTGTTTAAAACTAATATCATTCGTTTAAGTTAAGGAAGTATATAGATACCACTTATACGATATTTATATTGGGGTTTTTCAATACCATATCAATAAGAGACAATATTTTTGGAGTTAACCTAATTTATTAAGACTTAGGTACTCGTGTATTAAATCATAGAGTAAAAAACACTTATACTCAAAACACTTAATAACCAACAGTCACATAATCTGCTAAAATTGTTTTATAGCTACGTTAATCCGTAGCTCCCACTTGTAAGCGTAGCTCCACTTAGCTGTGATACATATATTTACTGACGAAACCTTTGTAACTGCCTAACGCCGCTAAAGAAGTTTTCATATACTCTTGATAAGTTGATTATGAAGTAATTAAATTACATAGTATTTCCACAAAATAACTAAATACCTATTTAAATATTAAGAAAAGATATAAAGATTAGTCCATATTTAATGATACATCGATGGCGACGGGCATTATCGATCCCATACCACCCCCAGACAAAGGCTTAGACTTTCGGGACCGACCAACTGTAAAGAGCCAGCATTACGAGAACGAGCCTGAACGCCTCACTAGCTCTACATAAAACAGGGGCCCGGTCAACTTGATAGTTGGATACTACTTGTACCTGCCTCGTGTTTTATTTATTTGATGTTGGTATATAATATCGTTGTCCCTGTCTCCACCTGTTTACTAACCCTACAGTCATGTTTGTAAAAGGTAGTTCTATGCTGCATTGCAGCTGAATTAGACCAGCACAACCAGAGATCACGCTCTGACGTAAAGTGGCAATTTCCTGCTGTAGGTATGTTAGTTTCCCGTGGCCAATGGAGATAGAAGTAGTAAGGAGGGCAACGCATCTGTATAATCTTTATGCAGATATCCGTGGGTGTTAGTAATCATCAAAAGACTCCTACTGCTCGTTTGTCCACGTATAAAAGAAAAAAATAAGCCATTTAAGTTCATTATAAAATAAGCCATTTATGGGTAGAACTGAAAAAAATAAAGTTAACTTATAAAGTTCTGGAAAGAATCGAGCTCCTGCTACTTGTGAGCCCTAGCACGCCACAACGGACCTGAAGTTACTGCTGTCAAAAGAGCCATTCATCCATCCATTTGGATGACATATAACCATAGTTTTTAAGAACATCATAACCCTAGTCATAACCACATACTTTAACTTTAGTATTAAACATAGGTATAGGTATAACCTTAACTGTTTGTACGATCATCAAAAGAAACCCATAGTAAAACGTTTAATAGCTGCCTACAAAAAAGTATTATTTGGTAATAAAGTTTATGCCAATTTTCTTTTTCGTATGGCTTTATCTTCAAAGCTTCCACTTCAAAGTTTGAAAGTCTGAACCTACTGGTGGTATAAAATGAAATGAAAATGTTTTTATCTAACAAAGAATTGTAAAAAAATACTTTTTGAACGTCAACACACATCAACCACCATAAATGCAAACCAAGATATTTTCGGTCTTCACAGTCCAATTCACATGCAATAACAGGGCACTCTTACTAGTTATTTCATAAAGCACATATTTCCAACACGTACGGCACTAAACGAAGTATTTAGATTTGACGTGCGTGCACGAGGATCATTATCTCCATCGTTTTATTCGCAGTAATGAAAACGTTAGTCGAAACGAAATTACACTAATACGAGTTTAACACGAATTTCAGAATGAATTAATTTAGTTACAAAACGAGAATACCTTCACAATTATTACTGTTTATGTAGAGGATGCAACTAGCAAAGGTTAATGCATTCATTACCTTTGCTAGTTGCATCCTCTACATTTTACCTCTACACCTTTGTTGACTATCAATTCGTAACACGCTCATAAACATCCGCATAAGGTTTTTTTGACTCGTTACCCATCTTCCACCTTCTCTTCAATGCAAATGGGCTACCGGAAACCCACACACCGAACGAAACGCGACGGCATAGCTGTTACTTTGTTAGGCATTGTCCGGTTCGTTATCGAAAGTGTGTGTCTGTGAGCTACACAGTGCAGATAAACTAAGATCAAAAACACAAAAAATTTTATGACTATTTCAACCGTAAATATACCAAAAATAATGTTGCGCAATATGAAATATTGCGGGTAAATTTACATAAATAAACCATGATATGTGAAGCCGTTTCGAAGGAGTACGAACACAATATTTTTAAATTTTAACCCCAAACGTACTTAGAAGTAGCCAGTGTCTCGTCTTATTGTATAATGGAACTAATAGCTTTTTTATTGATACAGTTAATACATAGATAAAAAAATATTACCTATAATGTGTTATGTCACATCCACCACTAAAACAAAATGTAAGACTCGTTCCTTCAAACTACGCATTTTCGGCAGCGCCCGTCCTATTATCGCGGTCATCAAAATGATCTAAGAGAGTAGTTTCAAATGGTTTATGGTGCTTGTAGCTATGAAATGTGTCGGGGAAACAGCTGTCTGTTGAAAGAACATGATCCATATGGCATAAAGAAATCTACGCAGTTGTTTCCGTAGTTTCGTATAAAGAAGAATTTTCTTTTTTTTCGGTTACGTTTTTTGGTTTAGATTTGAAATCAAAACTTTATATAAAATTTAAAACTTACTAGTTAAGTTATTTTTAAATTATATAAATTATTATATTGGCACTGACGGTTTTGCAGATCATGAATTTGCACTAATTAATTCTGTATTGTACGAAGTATTTATTAAGTTAATGTTAGCTAACGCATATGAAAAAAGGAGAAAAATGTGCTGTCTGTACTCAGTGGCAAGAAAGAAATCGAGATAAATTAAAACTGAACTGAAATAAAATTTCAATTTTTATATTTATTTACTTTAATTTATTCTTTATCTAAGCATCAGTGGCGTAACTACAGGGATAGTCCGCCAAATGCCACGGGGCTCCAGCCTTTTATTGAAAAAGAAAAGCTTCTTTATGTTGGGGGCCCATCAGATGAATTTACCACCGGCCTTGAGCGGTGTAGTTACGCCACTGCTAATGATTATATAGATAACGCATTAAATGTAAACATATTTTTAACTAATTAAGCTGTGAATCGCCAAAATCAAAGGCGGTCCGCTGTCTACCAGCTGACCGCCTTGACCTGTTCTCGAATTATTCCTGTGGTTTTGAAGAGCGAAATTCCTAGAAATGGGCTTGCTTCATTAAGACAATGATATTATTTATTTATTTCCACAGCCTTACAATAATAATAATTAATATAAATATAGCCGAACTTAATATTATCTAGGAAGAAAGCCGGGACATAAAGAAAGGCATGCTTTCCCGCCCAGCAGATGACTTTACCACCAGGGAGAATTGTTATTAAGAGTTAGTTGCTGTAAAACGTCTGAAATGTCAGACTTGTTAAATAATAATTAACATTCGCGTAAACTTAAGGCATCATTACTAAGAGTTAGGTGGAAACCAAACCCCCAGTCAAAATGCAAGGTTTTGACGCCCATCGATTTGAGTCGGATCCCCAAAAACTTTTGTCACCTGGGAGAATTTGGACAAAGAGTTTGAGTAGCTTTTACCCACGGGTAGAGAGCTAGTGGAATTCCAATAGCACTACTATAATTAAACCCATGCATTTGCTTCAAATTATGTTATTCGGAACAATAAATCGCAGTTTATTGACAAAACAG
>LUGF01037470.1:28403-41400 GCA_001625245.1 Calycopis cecrops
GCTGTAATACAGATCGGCATGCGCGGACCGTCCGTACGGACGGTCCGCGTGACACTAAAACCAGCCTGATTGGTCAAACGGTTCGCGATATAAGACGGGTACCCCGTCTTGCCCGCCACCCCGTCTTACCCCCCTCTCCCCTATTTATGTAAGGGTAAGACTATCTGTTACGATTCAAAAGATTATTATAGTAGGTTAACCACATTATTGTATGGAAGTGACAGTTGGGTATGTCCAAACAGTGCATGAAAGTAGAATTACCACCTACGCCGACGCCAAGCCGATAGCGTTCGTAACAATAAAGTGAGAGAGAGTTTAGATACGAAATTATGTCCGTGTTTTTTTTTTTATGGTATATGGGGGCAAACGAGCAGTCAGAGCCATTTTCATGACTACCTACGCCCATAGACATCCGTATAGTAACTGCACAGATGCGCTGCCCTCCTTTCTCCTGCCACCTCCATATGCCACCGGCTACTTACACACCGCACGAAACGCGACAACACAGCTGTCACTTCACGCCGGTCTCGTGTAAGCGAGAGGTACCTCCCCGGTCGTGCATCGTCGTCCCCGGTATAAGAATGAGAGAGGTGCTCCGTTGGTTCCGATGTGTATAAATAATAGAAGATTTTTTTTTGGTTTCGGATTAGACCAAGACTGATCAGATTACTACCCACCACCCGAAGGTTACGTTAAAAGTCAAAAGACTTCGCAATGGGCGTGTTTGTATGAACATAGGCATGAATGTAGAGGAAGCAATGCCAGTGTGAGGATCGTGAATTGTGCCATTCTGTAACTACTCCCTGCCTAGTATTTACTCCGTTAAGGAAATGGCATGGTTGTGTTGTTGTTAACTTGGAGAGGATAAAATTCATCCAAAGTCCAACGTTCATCCTGTATCTATAACGGTTTACGTGTAGAATTCCTTTCTTGAAGTAGTTGACTAGCAAGTGTGTGTAGACAAACAGTCGTTACAAATCCAACTTCATGGAAGAGCTCAATCGCCGAATCCAACTCGAACAACTAAGCTAAGATCTTCTCGACCAAAAGTAGTGTCTAAAGTCGAAAGTATTCGAGCAGTTTTACCTGTGAGTGATACGTGAGCACTTACCTGTGATGATTATTGGAACCGAGACATGGCATCTAAACGCGGGTCTCTTAAATATTGTTACAAGGACCGACATCAGCTATATGTAACACAACACACACGCATAATATACACTTCCTATTTTATTTACAGAGAACGCTTTATTTAATTCTTAACATTTTCATATTAAATAGATGATTATTGTTCGGCTGTATGTAAACGACTTTTGCGTATGCTTTTGCTATGTAGTTAACACACACTAAGTAATTTATAGTTTGGTTAAAACACTATTTAATTGCCTCCATCTTTTTAATTAATAAATAACTTAATATTTAACATTTAATAATAATAACTGTTGCTATTTGATTGTTTAAATTTTAAAAGATATGTAGGTACCTATATAAGGCGCAGCGCAGACGACAGACTATCCGTGACAGACTTTTTAGTCTGTGAAAATAGAACCTATGCAATTATATGCAGTAACGCACACGACGCGCAAAAAGTCCGGCGCACATAAAATCCGTGTATATACGGGCAGACCGCACCGCGCCGCTCCGCACAAAAAAGTCTGTGAAAAAAATTGAACGTTTGCTTCAACACGCGCTAACGCAGACGGCGCACAATTTAGTCGGCCATCTACATTTGATAGGGATGGACGTAACGCACGCGATCATGGCGCCAGAGATCGATGTAAATTTATTAATAGAACAAATACATAATTTTCGGATATTGTTTTAAAATTGAATGTTTAGTATGGAACTGTCCCTTCAGTAATCTTTCCGAAAGTATAGGATGTAACCAAAATTTTCTTTTTCTTCTTTTTTCTCTGTACTTCATGTACAAAATAATACTTCGCGATCTCTGCACGATTTCCATAGCGTCACGTCCCTACAGCCCTGCCGACAGAATGTGCGTCGTGTGCGTTGAGTCTGTGAGAAATCCGCGACCGACTTTTTGCGCGCCACGCAGACTTTTTGTGCGCCGCAGACTCGATCGCACAAAAAGTGCGTCGTCTGCGCTGCGCCTAAACGTCAAAGGGAGATGGCGCGAAATTATGAAGCGCGCCCACTTTTGAATTTGTATGAATAGAATAAACACTTTTTTCAACAACGTTTAATTAATAAATATTATCTGCTATCTTGCTACTGAACAACGTCGATCATCAAAGATTTCTCTCGCAACGTGATCTGAAACTCAGTTATCCTCTCGAGAACGCCAGTAACAGACAATTAGTTCATAAACTATGCAACTTGAAGTGGCGATAGGATTAGGCAGCATTGCTCGCATAACCGACAGTCCCTGAGAAAAGTTCTCGAGTGGCTGCTCCACGATGAAGTGTTGTTGGACTTCTTCCGGTCCGCTGGACTGAGGACCTGGTCAAAGTGACAGTGGACATCTGGTACTTAATAATGATGATTCTAACAATTTATGGAATTATTTTCCTTATGTGTATATTATTTTTAATAGTTTATATTCAATTAAATTTATTAAAGAGTTATGGGAAAATTAAATAAATTAGACTACTTATGAGTTTATTTGCGCTTCTTATCAGTTTTTGGTGCAGCAGCTGTTTTACTTGTAGATGCATTATCTTCCTCATAATAGCAATGTCCGTCCCACCACCACGGTTCTCCGGGAGTTGGGGGGCTTTGAAAATGAATCTGAAATATTGGAGTGTAAATAAAGTCATGTGAGATCAAGGTCTTGCATGTATTCATAAATGAATCATAACTAACAAAATTATTTTAGTTTTTGAACAAGCAATGATTTACACATAAAATTTAAAAAATTACATAAATCGCAACGTCGAATTCTAATAAATTAACTGACCGCATAGCTGAGCCATGGTTTGCATAATTGCATACAACGATATAATAGCGTGCATCGATTTGGCGAAGTTGCTGACCATTGAATGTTGAAAATCGGCAAAACTATACAAAATCTATAGTTTTTGGGCCCCAGTTGCCAAACTTTCGAGTTACAAACGCCGAAATCTAATAAATTAGCTGACCGCATAGCTGAGCCATGGTTTGTATACCACCATATAATAGCGTGCATCGATTTGGCGCAGGTATAATCATTTATTTGCGGAAAAAGTAAATTTGGTATTTTAAGGACCCATAAGCTCTAATATCTTTGAGGTACAAACGACCAAACCTGGTAAAATACCTGTAATGGGGCCTAGTGCATATCGTGCATGTCATCATACAATAGCATGCATCGTTTCGGCGAAGTTGCTGACCGGCGGTCGGCAAAACTATACAAAATCTATAGTTTTTGGGCCCCAGTTGCCAAACTTTCGAGTTACAAACGTCGAAATCTAATAAATTAGCTGACCGCATATCTGAGCCATGGTTTGCATACCACCATATAATAGCATGCATCGATTTAGCGCAGTATAGTACAATCATTTATTTGCGGAAAAAGTAAATTTGGTATTTTAAGGGCCCTAGGTCTTATTCTTTTGAGATACAAACGACTAAACCTGGTGAAATACCTAAAATAGGGCCCAGTTTTTTTTTTTTTTTAGATAGACTCTACGCTAACAGGCTGAAGGCCCAGTGCAGCTTCATCTGTATGAGAGGAGGGCCTAGTGCATATCGTCCATGTCATCATACAATAGCATGCATCGTTTCGGCGAAGTAGCTGACCATTGAATGTTGAAAATCGGCAAAACTCTACAAAATCTATACAAAATCTATATATAGTTTTTGGGCCCCAGTTGCCAAACCTTCGAGGTACAAACGTCTAAACCTGTGAAGTTAGCTGCCTGCATAGATAAGCCATAGTGTGCATACCACCATATAATAGCATGCATCGATTTGGCGCAGGTACAATCATTTATTTGCGGAAAAGTAAATTTGCATTTTCTGGGCCCCAGCTCCTACTCCTTTGAGGTACAAACGACCAAACGTGGTGAAATACCTGGAATAGGAGTTAGTGCATATCATGCATGTCATCATATGATAGCATGCATCGATTTGCCTAAGGTAATCAATCCTTTATTTGCGTAAAATACAGGAAATTATTTTTTGAAGCCCATAGTGAAGTTTCAGATGGCCCAAAAAAAAAATTTTTTGGTACAATCAATTTTAGGCTTTTCTTAATATACATACCAAATTTCAGCAAAATTGATTTATTCCCCCCAGGCCACAACCTGCCTTGGCATACTTGGAAGTCGCTTAATCGACTCCGAACACAAGTAGGCCTATGTCAACAAAATAGGAGTCGTTGGGGCCTAATACCTTGCTCGCGGGAGCAATGCGAATGCAGGGATCTAATCCAATCAATGGAGCATCTACTCCAGTGCTCGCTGTGCCCAAGAACTTGCACATTCGAGGATCTGCTCGCTGCCAATGCTGCCGCTATAGATGTGGCACAGCACTGGGCACCTAAAATTTGATCAGCTGAACACTGACACGAGAAGAAGAAGAAGAAGCAAAATCGAAGACTACAGGGCCCTCATTAAAATATATTGAGGTACAAACAAAAAAAAAGTTGGTACAATCCGGTACAAACGATTTGAAATACGTTCCAATAAAAAAATAATCATTATGGACACTTTGCATGCTAAGTTCACAGAGGTTTAGAAATACTGACACATTATTATGAAATAGTGCCACTGAATTGAGCCGGCACGACCGGGGAGGTACCTCTCGCTTACACGAGAGCGGCGTAAAGTGTCAGCTGTGCTGTCGCGTTTCATGCGGTGTGTCAGCAGCCGGGGGCCCATGGAATTGGGTGAAGAAAAGAGGGCAGCGCATTTATGTAGCCTCTATGGGCGTCGGTAGTCGTGAAAACGGTTCCGGCTAATGATGCGACTTGAGTAGGAATTTGCGACTCGAGTCACTCGAGTCAAAATGTAACTCGAGTGACGAGTTCACTCGGTAACTCGAGTGCAAGTTCACTCGTGTAGGATTCTTTTCACTCGTGTACGAGTTTGACAAACTGACTCGAGTGACTCGAGTAAAAACATGACTCGATTCGCATCACTAGTTCCGACTGCTCCTTTCCCATAAAAAAATCATATGAAGGTGAATCCGGAACTACTTATTGAAATTTACTACTTACAAGTTGGGCTTTCCCGCATCTAGGCCTCGGTGCTGCTACGGCCACAGGGGCCACTACTGGAGGCTTAACAGAATCAAATGCATTTCGTTTTTCGTAGTAATTATTTGAATATTTGACAACCGTACTTTTAGGAACGTCCGGTGTTGGAATGCTCCTCGGAGCAACGAAAGGTGGAAAGCGGTTATGTAGTACATATTTATGACCTAATAAAAACTCACGAAGCTTTTGCAGACCATAATAAACGTCTCGAAACTTCACCTTTGCCCTGCTCATTTTGCAGTAAGATGTCAATTTGATTACCCAATATTTTTTTCCAATTCAAAAAGTTTCAAAACGCCAGAAATTTAATTTTAATTTTATGCATAGGTTTTATAACAATTTTTAAGATTAACAGACCGGGGTAGTCTGCAACAACAACCAAAACAAATGCCTTGACCGTTGATAGTTAAAAGAAAGACACCTTCAAATAGGGTAGCCCATTTAAGAAGTTTATTTCGGATTCAAACTTATTTAATTTATATCCTACTAATATTATAAAGGCGAAAGTTTGTGAGTGTGTTTGTTACTCTTTCACACAAAAACTACTGAACGGATTTTCATGAAACTTTACAGTAATATAGCTTTCATATCAGAATAACATAAAATTTATAGGGATTTTTTATAATTTGGTTTTAATATAACGATAACGGTCAAGTAAGTCGGAAAAAAATCAGCTCCCTGAGAGCAATATTGGCGTGCGCTGCCCTAATCGTTCGAGTTACACAAAGTTACAGTAATTAACTTTTTATTAGGATTATTTATCTTAAATAGTTCTACATAAAAGTCCGCGACAGCATATATCTATATGTCGCCGTCGGATTGTATAATCCGCCGTATTACATTACGGCTAGCCATTTAGAAAAACAGGGCCGTTTTGTAATGCGGCTGGTCAACGCTTAGCCGGATCGAATACGGCTAGGTCAAACTCCGCCAGAAAGTGTTCGCCGCTAAACGTTATTCAATATGGCTAGCCGTAATGTAATAGTCCGTGTCATTATTCGCCTCTTTGACAGAATATAGTTCCCAATTTTAACACTCGCGGCGCTCACAACAACAATGGCGTCAAATAAGGAAAATGTCTCACTGGAATGCGATAAAAACATTGAGTTAAACAACGAAAACTTGTTAAATATATATGCAGAATCATACTTGGATTAGTTAGGTTAGGTTAGACTATGTTTATACACAACGAGCGAGCGAAGCGAGCGAGTCCAGTGGATTGGCACAATGAGGCTAAACGTGAGCCGCCATATTGTAGAAAGTTTCTCAACGACAATCCGGCTAACCGTTGACCCGCCGCATTACAAAACGGCCCTGTTTTTCTAAATGACTAGCCGTAATGTAATACGGCGGTTTATACAATCCGACTGCGACTTAAATACCTGTCCTTACAGCTGCACATCTTAAATCATAGATGGCGTTGTTAGTACAATATAATTATTATACTTATAACATTTCTGTTTCATTTTTATCTATAATTTTATTTTAATATTATATAACACATCTAGACATAATGTAATTATATTATTATGCTAAATCCCAAACCCTTCACCATAATCATCTTATAGTTTTTCCGTAAAGTGTACAACAAAAATATACAAGCAGTGGGATATAGTGAATTACTGTTAAAATAATAAAATTATGTAGACGACGGACATCATGCCAGTTTAGTAGGCGACTGCCACCAAGCATATTATGTTTAGTAAGCGTAACTCTGCTTACTTAAGACACGTATGGCACACCTACATAGAACTTCCAATAGTTATTTAAAATTCCGTAATGCTAATTATTTACTTCAAAAATTAAAAATCCAGCATAACTGTCCATATTGGATAAAATATAATCTGATAAAAGAATAAAACAATAAGAAAGCAGCGCGTTTTTACTTTAAAAAGAAGAAAAAAGTTGTTTGTTTTGTGTAAAGTATTTTGTTTGTTTTGTTGTTTAAAGTATTTTGTTACATAGTTACATATTATATTTTATTAAAGCTCTTATATTTCTTTTAAGTTCAATTAATAACTAAATTAAAAATCTAGAGCAAAACGCCGTGGCATTGAATTGATACTTAGGGCATAATATAAATTGTAAGCCGTCTGGGAAGACCCCATCAGACACACTCGTTGCTTGAATAATGTACCAAGTTCTTTATGATAATAATCAAAAAAATATTTTAGTTGTCAAAAATAGATTCAGCTGGCAAATATATTTTGGCTCAAATGTTCTTATCCAAATGACAAACAAAAAGCAAATATTAAAAAAAACATACTTCCCGCGTTTTCAGAATGCTGTCATGAAATCGAATCAAAACTAAAAAGTTGTGCTAACAATTTGTTAGTTTGAATGTGAATATTATCAATTAAAGTAAACAAGGTTAAAGTTTTTAATATTATTTTCATTTTAACTCTGTGGGTTTACAATGAAAACCACAAAATCTCCTAAAGATGAAGAAATAACACCATCTAAAAAAGTTTTAAAACAAGCTCGCCTACCTTTTAAGTTAATAAGCGATGTGTCGCCGAAATCTAACGCCTCACGTCCAAGAAAAAGGAAACTTTCATCGACCGACTCTGAATCTTTAAATAAAGTTGGTAAAGTAATTGAAGATAAAGAAGAAATTGATACTTTGGTCGTGATCAGTGATGATGATAGTAAAGATGGCTCTAAAACGCAAAATAAAACCCTTAATCCATTTGTCAAATTAGTTGACGCTGCTAGAAAAAAAAAATTACAAAAATCCAAAACAAAAAAGAAAAAATCAAAATCTATGAACAATGACCACAATACTTCAGGAATCATTGAAAGTGCTAATAACAGCGAAGTTATCAGTATAGACACAGACAATGATAGTGTTACACCAATGGAAGTTGACAACATTGAAAAGGAACCCGAAGGTACAGACATTATCAATGGAAATATACAAGATGATGAACAGGACACTAAATCGGACAAGACGAATTGTAAAGAAAACCAATGTGAGGTGGACTTAAGTGCTGGTAATGAATCCAATACTGAAGAAAACTGTGATAAACAAAATGATGAAACTGAAGAGTGTCCTAATGTTCCTCAAACAACACCTAAAAGGACATCAAGGAGTACAGTTAACAAGCAGATAAAATCGAATACACCACAATTAAAGAAAGGTGACAAATCTGAGACTCCCGAACCGTCAACTCCGAGACGTTCAAATAGAAGCGTATCTGCCACAAACAGCAATGGAGACACATCTTTGAATGAATCCTCAAACACAAATTTAACTCCAAATCAAGTAAGTATTCTATTGATTTATGATTATTAATGTGGTTTTGTACTGAGATTTTTATTTGTCTATAGACTAAATGATGAATCTTGATAAATTATGTTGTTTGTGTTTTGGTTGATTATCATGGACACTTTTTGGCTGTCGATTCTCTTAAATAAGTTCTTTATATTCGAAACAAAGTGCTTCTGTTTCCGTGATAACTATATCACTTTACTCCGGGACAAAGTTATCAGGAAAATTTTTGGCTTCTTATTACTTAAATCATCCAGATAATCTTCTATTTGAGAATATTCAAGCCGTCTCTTAGTGTTTGGTACTACATTCTCAACTACCAACTCCCTACAATTCTTTTTTGGAGGTGCAGAGTTATTAATTGTGAGTAATTACTGTAAAAATATGAAAAATACAATATGGCATAATTACTATGTTACGTAAGTGCTTACATAGGGTTTGCGTGACCGCTGATGAACTTCAAATGAATGTAACATACCTCCTTAGAACTATACAATGCAACTATTCATTCTCGCATTCTCTATGGTGTGGATTTCACTAAAATTGAAGGTGCTAAAGAATAGGAAGAGAATGGAAATATGTTTCTTTGACTCCACTCAGCCTGTGGGACTGCTTGTCAGCAGTTAAAAGGTTTTTTTGGCAGCTATAACCAAAATACAAATACAAAAGCCTTTATTACTGATTTACAGTTTCCTTAATTCTATAAAATTTCACACATCAGTACCGATATTCACTATCAGTGTGTCTTGTTGACACATAGACCTCCTCTAACGTCTTAAATTTTTCTCTATATCTGGCTGTCCTTAGCCAGAGTGTACCAGCAACATTTTTGATATCATCAGACTATCTTTTATGTTGCCTTCCTCTTTTTCTTTTGGTGTTGTACCTTGGTAACCATTCTGTAAGTGTTTTTGCCCATCTTTCCGCTAGCAGCCTTAACATATGGCCAGTCCTACGCCATTTCAGTAGCTTGTATTTCCTGATAACATCCTCGAATTAGGTGATCTTGCGTAGGTCAGATGCATGCATTTTGTCTATTCGTTTGTATCCAAGGATGCTCCTCTCCATACTTCTCTGGGTGGTTCATAACTTTATTTTGAGTTTTTGGGTTAAAGCCCAAGTTTGGCAGCCGTAGGTCAGTATAGGTGATGGGCAAATGTTGAAGAGTCCTCTTTATATTCATATTATACTTTTTATTTTTCATAATGTCCTTTAGAGCCCAGTACCTCTTCCATGTGTTTGTCACTCGCCTGTCTATTTCTTGTGGCATTTGATTTTGGAATGAAATTATCTCTCCCAGGTATATATTGTTTTCTACAATATGCTGATAATGAAGAAATAGAGTATTTCTTCATTATCGGCTTTTTTTATTGTTATTTGTCATAGCCTTGATTTTAATAGATAGCCCTACCCCTTTACTTCTGTTGGCTAGATCTTGCAGCATTGATTGCAATGTGTCTGGGTTGTCTGTCAGTGTCACTACATCGTCTGCAAACCAGAGATGGCTAAGTTTGCGGCCATCAATATTAATTTATTGCTTAGCAGTCTTATGTATTTGGATTCTACCCCCAAAAGCCTTGTTGTAGTCCACAAACGCTAAGTATAAAGTATAATCATATTCTTGGCTTTTCTCTATAACTTGTTTTAGACTATACATGGAATCTGTAGTTGAGGGAGTCTGGGGGTTGGTGGAAGTCCAAGGTTTTCCAAATACAGCTCAGAATAACTTTTGAAAAAACTATATATATTTGTCATAAGACTGATGGGGCAATAGTTGCTTACATCATCTTTGTTGCCCTTTTTGTATATTAATATGATTGAGCTACTTGTCCATTCATGAGGAATATATTCAGTATCTAAAATCACATTAAAGAGATTAGTGAGTCTGTGTATGTTCTCTGGTAGTGATATTTTGATCGTTTCATTTGTGATGTTGTCTTGTCCCGGTGACTTTTCTGAGATCTTACTGCGTGAACTATATCCTATACTAGTATGCAGCTATAAGCAACTATAATAATAATATAGCTTTATTGTTCCATTTTTTTTTTTTTTTTTTGTTAGTATTGTTAGTGTGTACTGTAGAAAGAAACACCAAACAATATATATGACTTAATTCTAATGGTTAGTTTCGTTAGTGTTAGTTGAGGTTTTTGTTTAAAAAAAATGGATTCAAGCCATTTCTTCCTATCCTGTGCAATCGTCATCCAGTTCATTCCAGCTGTTTCTATTATGTCATCAGACCATCGTTTTTTTGGTCTTCCTATTTTCCTTTTGCCGATGGGTCCAGCCCATTTTGTTATCACTAGAGCCCACCTTTTTTCTTTGTATCTTGCAATATGCCCTGCCCACTTCCATTTAACATTTCATTTCATTAAAGCAACTAGTCTGTAAATAAATAATCGAGCACAATTTAAACTAATATATGAAAAGTTAAAAAAAATGGATATTATGCCAAGTTGTATATACTCAATAAAAACAATAGAAAATATTTGTATAAAAAAAAAAAAAATTTAACATTCACAGCTACAAAAGAAATTAGAGTCTGCAAAGAAAAAAGAAGAGAGGGAAAAAGAGAGATTAGAACGAGAAAAAAAGAGACAACACGAGAAGGAAGAAAAGGCTAAACAAAAACAAGAAAAAGAGGAGCAAAGGAAACGCGAGAAAGAAGAAAAAGAAGAGGCTAAAAGAAAAGAAAAAGAGGAAAAAGAAAAGCAAAAGGAAATGGAGCGTAGTAAGTTTAAATTGTTTTCTAATTGTCTAGTGGTAACCCATAATTTTAACTTTGTTTGCTTATTAATCTATTAGTCTTCTATTATGATAGTAGCAAATGGTGATATTAATAATGTTTCTTGGTAAATAGCTTTTATTTTTTACTAGTACAGTATCAATATTAGCCTAGGTAAAAAATGTTTATGATACTTGTATTTAATATTAAACTCATGATATTTGGAATAAGTTGGTGGTAAATAGTGTCTTTGATTTTTGTAGATTGAACGCATAATCTTTATCAGGCTCACTTCTTATATACAAACTGTCTGTTTCAGAACTTAGGGAAGAAAAAGAAGAACTGAAACGTAAAGAAAGGGAAGAGAAAGAGGAACAAAAACGGAAAGAGAGAGAAGAAAAGGAAGAACAAAAACGCAAGGAGAAGGAAGCCAAAGAAGAGGAGAAAAGAAAAAAACAAGAGGCCTTAGAACTTGAGAAATTAGAACAAGAACAGAAAAAGAAAAAGGCAGCAGAAGCCTTTGTAAGCTTCTTTGTACCTAAGCAGAAAGTTGAGAAGGATCAGACTACTGTTAGCAAAAATGATTCGCTTTCTAGTTTCACAATCAAAGCGGATATGAGATTAGCACCAACAACCCGAATTCAGTTGTCCGACATTAAAAAGGAAAAACTTGAGAGCTTAATTAAAGAACAAAATACTGTTAAGAATAAATTGTATTTGCTACAGTTAAGAAACAGTTCTAAAAAACCATTAACAAGTGAAAAGACTTGGCCCTTGGACGATAAAGAAGACGATTGTGTAATAATTGGTAAATATGAAATTATTTTCATTAGAATAACCACTAACCCTGTTCACACAACACATCCATGCAATGCTTTTTGGACATAAATTTGTCTAAAATTACCACTAAAGGCAATAAAGTAGTTGCAATGCTAAGCACTCACTCTCAAAGTGTGGTGAAAAAAAAGTAGATATCAATTGTCATGTTTCTAATATATTGTAAAACATTGTGTTGCATGATAAATCCTAATGTAAAAATTTGCATGCCGGATTATTCGGCGAAGCATGTTGGATTTCACTATTTATTAATGTCTATCTCTATTTACCATGTTTCTGCAAATAAATAAATTCTAATTCTAATTCTCAACCTTTAGATTATCAATACAAATTATAATGCTTTATTACAGAAGATGAACTACCTCCAGTTGATACTGCAGGAGAAGTACAAACCTGTGATCCTGTTGTCAGAGAGAAACTAAGACCGAAACTATTGGCATTTCATGAGAATCGCCGCCCACCATATTGGGGTACTTGGAGAAAAAAGAGCGACTGTATCAAACCAACACAGCCATTTAAAATGGATCAGGTGTGTTTTACTTATATGTAATTAAAAAGAAATACCTATAACATAAAAAAAGGAAAGAAGCTACTTTCTACACAATTGTGTATGGAATTGTTATCATTATCAGCTGTTTATGTATATCTACAGCATAGACCGCATTCCACAAATCCCTAGAGTAGATGACCATAATAGCTAATAGTTGGATTACCAACTTTTAGCTATTATTGAGGTAGTCCTTTTAACATAGTGTAATAAAACTATTTTAACTTTTTGTTTGTCCTATATAAAAGAAACAACAGTCACATCCATGTGTAATTTGTATATACTCCTGCATATTGTAGAATGTAGAGGGATATGGCAGCTCACTGGTGGCAGGTCTTCTTTGGGGCTTGAAATAAGTTTTTATTAAAGCTCGATTGAAAAAGTGGCATCTTGTAGAGGGATATGGCAGCTCACTGGTGG
>LUGF01037470.1:44388-60192 GCA_001625245.1 Calycopis cecrops
AATATTATGAGTCAATTTCATTGCCACGCAGTGTACAGATAGTGTGAGCTAGATGTCACGAGCGCACGTGTTGTTATATTTTCAACCTTATGATTTGAAGAATAAGGTTTTAATTAAGTTGGTGTGATATATCGGATTACATCGGCTTATGTAAGTACTCTTCTGCGCCGACGACGACAACCGATGTAACTTATAAACGTGGTACTAGTATAAATAGCTTTTATTTTTTACTAGTACAATTTCAATATTAGCCTAGGTAAAAAATGTTTATGATACTTGTATTTAATATTAAACTCATGATATTTGGAATAAGTTGGTGGTAATAAATGTCTTTGATTTTAGTAGATTGAACGCATAATCTTTATCAGGCGCACCTTGCTCACTTCTTATATACAAACTGTCTGTTTCAGAACTTAGGGAAGAAAAAGAAGAACTGAAACGTAAAGAAAGGGAAGAGAAAGAGGAACAAAAACGGAAAGAGAGAGAAGAAAAGGAAGAACAAAAACGCAAGGAGAAGGAAGCCAAAGAAGAGGAGAAAAGAAAAAAACAAGAGGCCTTCGAACTTGAGAAATTAGAACAAGAACAGAAAAAGAAAAAGGCAGCAGAAGCCTTTGTAAGCTTCTTTGTACCTAAGCAGAAAGTTGAGAAGGATCAAACAACTGTTAGCAAAAATGATTCGCTTTCTAGTTTCACAATCAAAGCGGATATGAGATTAGCACCAACAACCCGAATTCAGTTGTCTGACATTAAAAAGGAAAAACTTGAGAGCTTAATTAAAGAACAAAATACTGTTAAGAATAAATTGTATTTGCTACAGTTAAGAAACAGTTCTAAAAAACCATTAAAAAGTGAAAAGACTTGGCCCTTGGACGATAAAGAAGACGATTGTGTAATAATTGGTAAATATGAAATTATTTCATTAGAATAACCACTAACCCTGTTCACGCAACACATCCATGCAATGCTTTTTGGACATAAATTTGTCTAAAATTACCACTAAAGGCAATAAAATAGTTGCAATGATAAGCACTCACTCTCGAAAGTGTGGTGAAAAAAAAGTGGATATCAAATTGTCATGTTTCTAATATATTGTAAAACATTGTATTGCATGATATATCCTAATGTAAAAATTGCATGCCGGATTATTCGACAAAGCATGTTGGATTTCACTATTTATTAATGTCTATCTCTATGTACCATGTTTCTGCAAATGAATAAATTCTAATTCTAATTCTCAACCTTTAGATTATCAATACAAATTATAATGCTTTATTACAGAAGATGAACTACCTCCAGTTGATACTGCAGGAGAAGTACAAACCTGTGATCCAGTTGTCAGAGAGAAACTAAGACCGAAACTATTGGCATTTCATGAGAACCGCCGCCCACCATATTGGGGTACTTGGAGAAAAAAGAGCGACTGTATCAAACCAACACAGCCATTTAAAATGGATCAGGTGTGTTTTACTTTTATTTAGTTAAAAAGAAATACCTATGACATAAAAAAAGGAAAGACACTACTTTCTACACAATTGTGTATGAAATTGTTATCATTATCAGCTGTTTATGTATATCTACAGCATAGACCGCATTCCACAAATCCCTAGAGTAGATGACCATAATAGCTAATAGTTGGATTACCAACTTTTAGCTATTATTGAGGTAGTCCTTTTAACATAGTGTAATAAAACTATTTTAACTTTTTGTTTGTCCTATATAAAAGAAACAACAGTCACATCTATGTGTAATTTGTATATACTCCTGCATATTGTAGAGCAGTGGTTCTCAAACTTTTTTGATGGCGGAACACATTTGAAGAGAGAAATTTTTGTCGGAACCCAAAATAAAAAAATGATGTGCATTCTTTGATTTCGATTGATTCTCTGCATCAGGACATTGATGGATAGAATTTTTTCTCATTATTCCTATTTCCTCGCGGAACCCTCTCAAAGGCATCGCGGAACCCTGGGGTTCCGCGGAACACACTTTGAGTATGGCTGTTGTAGAGGGATATGGCAGCTCACTGGTGGCAGGTCTTCTTTGGGGCTTGAAATAAGTTTTTATTGAAGCTCGATTGAAAAAGTGGCATCTTGTAGAGGGATATGGCAGTTCACTGGTGGTAAAAGTGGCAGATCTTCTTTGGGGCTTAAAATAAGTTTTTCTTGAAGCTCAATTGAAGAAGTGGCCAATTTTGTTAGCTGCACCTGTTCTGCTATAATAATTTTGTAAAAGCACCAATGTCTTGTTTCTAGTTTTGTTTTTATCTATATAAAAGTAACATATTACAACAAATATTGCTGTTAACAACATTGCAAAACATTTCAGAAACTTCTGGATTACGACGTAGATAGTGACGAAGACTGGGAGGAGGATCCAGAGGGTGAGAGCATTGACGGCAGCGCCGCCGGCAGCGACGATGAGCCTGAAGCCGACGAATATGAGGTGGACAATGAGGTGTTTGTACCGCACGGATATCTCAGTGACGAGGTGAGCTAAAACTATGTAACCAGTATTTGGCATGTTGCATTTCCTGTGGTTTGCGAGTAGCTGGTCCCCATTGATGGAATAGGGTGAACAAACAATTTTAATGCAACCTGCAGATATTAATGGATATTGGTAGTCACCTGGTTGGCTAGTGGCTATGATTGTATGGCCTCTATGCCTAAAGAGGGATTTTGGTGTAATCTCAACTCGCTTTTAAAGTAAGTAGAATAATGACGTCCAAAAAGACATTTGTGAAATCATACTTGAAATAAAATACTTAGCAATTGGAATTCAACCAAATTTTTTAACAAAAAGAATATAGACTTTGCCAGAGGTTATGCAGATACGTAAATTATATTTTAAAGCTTATTTAAATCTATGTCAAATTGAGAAATATGTAATTTAAGAAAAGCAAGTAAACATTTAAGAATTTCATTTAATGAAAAATTAGTACATCATTATTTATTACTCATTAATAATTTTTAAATTGAACCAAACTATATGGGCTTTTTTGTGTGTAATGCATTATAATATACCCGATATTACATTATCATATTATAATGTTTTTACAGGAAGCAACCATGGACGACGACGATGTTCTATCACTTTCCCCAGAAACACAAAAAGCCAAACTGAAACACCTGGAAGATGAATTTGAAACACAAATGAAAAAACCAACTGAGAAATTAAAACCACGAATGTACGGTCTCCTTTGGGTTACGGAAGATGGTGGAAAGCCGGAAAATTGTGCTGATGTTTTATGGAATTACTTTGGGAAATTATCTATGATTATGGATGATCCCACACCACTTTTACAGCCATCAGTTGAACAAGAAGATACAGAGAAGAAGAAGGTAAAGAAAAAAAAAGTAGCAAACGATGGTGAGCAGGTGACCCCCAGTTCTGAAAAGAAGAAAAAATCAAAACAGAACGACAAAGAAGGCAAAAAACCTAAAGAAGTTAAAAAGGTGGAACCTAAGAAAAATCAGCCTGGCATAAACTCATTTTTAACAAAACTAAATAGTACTACTTAATTATAATAATTGTATTATATTCATTACTTTTTAGATTTCAGTTTTATCAGATATTGGTGGTAATTTTGTATAATTTGTTTAATGACATGGATAAGCCACACTTGTGAGTTTTATCTAGAATTTAATAATTACCGTCAGAAGGAGGGATACTTTGCTATGTCCACTCTTGCTACATTTATAAAGCTTATGGATTTTAAAGTTTATACTTATAGGACCATTAGGTTTTCCTTCGTAATGTGAGTGTGACGCCCAGGTGGTACATTAAAATTTATTTTAAATAGTCGGGTTTTTAATAATTATTATTGTTAATTTAATATTATTATTACCTAGAAAATATAGCAATTTAAGAACTTTCTAATTTCCTTCCACAATTGAACCCTTCTTGCACTGTCTGATATTTTTGGGTCTTCGTAGGAAAATGACTATTCTAAAAGGTTTTAAAAATGTCTCAAGACACAGCACTAGTGACACATACTGTGAAGTGTTATCCATTTTCCAGTTTGAAAATATGTTTTGCTATGCCTAATATAAGCGCAATTATGTTTGCTATTGTGTCGAAAGAAGTGAAACTAACCTAATAGAGTAAAATTTTACACACTTCATAAAACAAACTACAGCAAGATCTATGCATATAATAAAACAGTAAAATTCGTGTGTGTACATTGCATATATTTACAAAAAACTAATTGGTGGCAATGTTAAAATAGTATTAGAACACTTCAATAATTTTAAATTTTATTGTTTCTCTGTCCGGGTCAGTCCGAAACTACAGGACGGATTCGAATGAAACTTTTTGTGGTGTATAGATACAAAGCCTGGTCAACATCAAAAACACTTTACTGTTGTAAACTCGCTCATTCCTACGGGGAATCTAAATTTCGGCTCACTGCAGGCAAACAATAAGAAATCACTTTGATTATAATACTATATATTTATTATTATTATATACTATCTGGTGCTACGCGAATGAAGTCGCAAGCACCAGATAGTATGGAATATTATATTGTCCACTTATTAATATTTACATTCACACATTAAAATTACCATGCGTAAAGAGTTACAGATAATTCTGATTTATGCTTGCACATTTTAATGTTATTGTACAAAAATGAAAATTTTTTCTTAATGGTACTTATAAATATAAATTTTGTCAACAGAATAAGCGCCAATATCTGTAATTTTAAATAACAATTTAATATTTGTATCACGTATCGTATCACTAATCGTATCGTCCAAGTGTCTTATTTAAAAATTATGAAAAGTAATTTTATTAGCAAGAAAATTTATATGATTCAATTACCTCCAACATATTACCTAAAAACATAAGAATACTTTCAGCTGGATTTTGAAACAATCAATATAGTTTTATTATGTGTATAGTAGTAAATAGTATTATAAGTATAAAAATTGTTTTCATCTAATTTATAAAAGCTTAGTATGCATTTACATTTGTTTTCTTTGCACACTTATTTGACGGCAAACTATAGAACTATACTAACAGAATGATATTGTAAATGATGCAGAACATGCTTTAATGTAAGCTTTGTGCACCAGAATTATTAAAAGGGGTGTTTTGCTGATGTCTAACTTTCTAGCAATATTTTGTTTTTTATCTGCAGTGTTATGTCTATGCCTAATGTGTAAATCTATTTCTAATTTAATGGATCTATTGGAAATGGATATATCCCGCAAAATGTAAGCAAGAGGAGCTTTTTGAGATCAAGAGAAGATTATTGGCATTTTAACGTTGATATGAAGAAATACTGTAAATCTTCTGC
Source organism: Calycopis cecrops (assembly GCA_001625245.1). Taxonomy (NCBI): domain Eukaryota; kingdom Metazoa; phylum Arthropoda; class Insecta; order Lepidoptera; family Lycaenidae; genus Calycopis; species Calycopis cecrops. The sequence continues at coordinate 49,685 of LUGF01037470.1, forward strand.
TGTCTGGTGATTGCTGAGGTCGATAAACAATAGCATGATCAGAGTTACACATTTACATTGCCCATTATTACTCATCTTGAGTTTATGGTTAGATCACTTGTAAGAGTGCCTTGCTTCTGCATCACAAATTACATTTTGACTAACACTAACATCTTAATAGATATAATATAATATTTGTGGTATTCATCATAGTCTAGCCACAATAAGTACCTTAAGACTAGTGTTACGGGTACGATGATGAGGTCTGCTCATATCCCTCGCATGTGAGGTAGAGGAAGCCGTGTTAAGGCATTGTGTGCCTTCTTCCGGCGGTCAAAATCTCACTTACGATTTTCAGAGGTTGAGTAGTCTCGACAGAGGCCCAACAGATGCTGCCTCTAACCGGAGACTGAATGTCCGGCGAACCGAACGCGCAGCGGAGATTCCGACAGTCTTCTTGTGCAAAATCAACCTGGGGTCAGGAACCCCACTACGGGGACTAAGAGAAGAGGGGAGTAGAGTGGGATTATGGGAGAGAATTGGGATGAGGTAGAATATTATATTGGTATCATCATGTACAGGTCCCCGGGGACGTAGTGGGAACGTTTCGGGAACGCGAGTCGGTCCGGTGGCCTCTTGTGGTAGGGGGTATTACGGGTAATATACGAAAGATATCTAAATATCTGTCAACCCGGCGGGACTCGAACTCGAACCAACTGATGCAGACGGTCGTCTTGTAGATGCTTAATGCTTTGGTATTGACTATTGAGCTAATTTAGTACACCATGCACTAGATATCTCTAACAATTTTTATTTGCATTATTTTTAGAAAAAAATTATAAAAGCAATTTTGAGCCAATCTCATAAAAAACAATGGATATGGTTACAGTTACTTATTTATTTATAATTATTCTCCATCCCAGATGGAGAAGCTGGAAATCTCCTTTGATTATAATAATTAACTTAATATACCGTCGTAGTACTATCTGTACCGTGCGGGTAACACCAACAGATGCGTCAGCATCTTAGAGATATAAAGAAAGAATAGCATGGACTATCATAGCAATCGTTACTTTGAAAAGCTTGCGTCTACAGCTACACAAATAATTAAAAAAAGGATTCCATTTTGACAGTTGTCATAGAAAATCGACAATCGACTTCCAAAATCCAAATCTGTCAATCGGCGGATGAAGACGTCCGACACTGTATTTTGCGTAGACAGTTATTTTGTAACTAAAAGACGGAATACATTTTATACTATCCTATAAAGTCATACAGTTTTCGCATAGAGTAGCCAAATTTTACCACATTTTTATGCTAAATCCAGATACTTTTATCTCGATTATACCACCATTGATGATATAAATGCTGTGACGAATGTGCATCAAAAATGAGCAAAATGTCGAAGAACAAATTAAACTTGACCCTGCCACCAGGGTCTATTGACACGGCTCCGGCCGTAACACCATCTAATATGACCCCACAGCTTAAATCGGCAACAGCGTCTGAGTAAGTAAAATTAAATTTCAAATACATTATATCTAATCTTATAATCATAGAATACTTAACCACTTTTGTACCTCACTATATTTTTTTTCCTGATATAAGTACACTTAATCGTTTGCAATATATGTTGCGCATTGTCTTAAACACTAATAAATTAAATAATTTGCGTCAATACTATTTCAAAGATCCAGTAAATCACTAAGCAATATACGCAGTGTTCTTACTGGCTATTTAGATTCATCAGTAACTGTTGAAATTTCATACATTAAAAATTGAATTTAAGCAGTTTTTTTGCTTATTTTAATGTGAACATGCTGAGCCGTTTTTCACTAACAAGAGTATAAAGAGCAATTCAGTTCACTCAATTGAGTCATAATGTGTGACAAACTATTCTTGTTATTGTATGTTTCTCAACTGACTGATTCAGAATAAGAATAAATCAAGTCAGCTTACAAATTTGTACATGGAATATTGAAAGTACATACACAGTGATGATGGTTTTCAGTAGTAATTTAGGATGAATCCTTTGAATGACCCTATACATTACATATTACAATGACTTTGGGCCCAAGCCCTCTAAGATACCTATCATAACTGTAGCATTAACTTAATAATTATCATCAATACATAATTATTGTATTAAGCTACTAGGTTTCACAGTTAATATGGTCTCATCTCTTTAATTTATGACAATAATTTCTCTTGGCTAAAATACCATTTTTATGAAAATTAATGAAACTTTTATTACTATTGATCTAGGAGGCAGGGTCTAGCTGGAAAATCAAAGACAAGCATTGAAGCTTTAACTGAAAGACTGGAGCAAATTGAGATGGATGACACACAAAGGAGGAGAATAGAAGTATTCCTGTGTCAAAAAGAGAAGATAGGGGAACTGAGTGATGATGATTTTGAGAAGCTTGGAGAACTGGGTAATTTTTTAATACTGAAAATTTAACATAATAATCATCATACACTTTATGCGTTTTTGAACTACATTCTTATAAATTGTAAAGTATTGCTTAGAAATAATCAATTTCCAAGTGTGTGTCGTGTTTAGAATAAGTACTACTTGACCAAATTAATATACGCATTTGCTGCTTACTTAGTATTTAAGCCTTGCATATTTTTAGATGAATAATTCCATAATATAGGTACCCCATTCTCTGTTGGCAATATTTTTATATGCCTATTAATATCCACAGGGTTACTGCAATGTCTTTCCTCTTCCACCCTCTTCCCATTTAATGAATTACTGGATGTACACTAAAAATATGAAACACATCATGTGCCATCACTTTATTCTGCAAAAACAAGGGAGAACCCCTTGGTCTCATTATGCTGCAATGCAGCATGGCACTACCTCTTATTAAAAATTACTCAATTTGTGTTGATTTAGCCAATCTTATATATTATTTTTAGGTCAAGGCAATGGAGGTGTAGTTATGAAAGTCCGGCACAAATCAACTGGTCTGATAATGGCTAGGAAGCTTATCCATCTAGAAGTTAAGCCGGCTATAAAGAAACAAATTATTCGAGAACTAAAAGTTTTACATGAATGTAATTTTGCCCATATTGTTGGATTTTATGGAGCATTTTACAGTGATGGTGAAATTTCTATATGCATGGAATATATGGATGGTGGATCTTTAGATTTGATACTAAAGAAAGCGGGCAGAATTCCAGAGTCAATTTTAGGTAAGAAATATGTGACAAGCATTTCTCTATAGTTAGAATATCTATAGCCAGTATTATCAACATGCAATTAATGTACTATATTGTAGAAATTCCAATTATAATGTCTGCATTGCTACAAAGACTGAGGAAATTTAGTTTAGTAGTACTATGTCAGTATTTTTTTTATACTATATGGATGTTCGCATCATATTGTTGATAATGATAACACGGATTTCTGCAGTCAACTTGATATTCTTGCCTTGGAGGAATTGTTCTGACAAATACCTGCAGCTGATCCAACATTAAATATAATCATTGTGATGTATTTGATTTATTCCAGAAGAAATTGATCACTGAGAAATTCCATTTACAATTTTAATATTTTTAGGAACAATTACTTCCGCTGTGCTCAAAGGGCTCAGCTACCTGCGCGATAAGCACGCTATTATGCATCGCGATGTCAAACCGTCCAACATTCTTGTAAATAGCAATGGAGAAATTAAAATATGCGATTTTGGTGTGTCCGGACAACTTATCGATTCCATGGCAAACTCATTTGTCGGAACAAGGAGTTACATGTCTGTGAGTTACCTTTTTTATGTATCAGAAATATTCATCTGCATGGTTTAGACATTCTGCTTAAAGATTCTCTGCAACGTTAGATGAACAGAATTGCTTCCAACCAACTTTGTGAAGAATTCATGTAATTAATAACTAGGCACATCATTCTGATCTCAAAGTATCTTAGAAAGAGAGGACTTGTACTATAGTAATTTTTTTAAAACAATCATTAAAGAAAGAAAAAAAATTTTAATTGTTTGATGAAGGAGAAAACTTAATTGGTTCATTGATATAGGCATGGCATGGCCAACCAATCTAATGTAATCGACCAATCAATCTCAGCTTATGAGCGAGTTGATCGTGGTAACTTAAAAATTGAAACATTCCTATTTATCTAAACTATATATTATACTGTCTCATATAGAATTTTAAGAAGTATAATTCTTGGTAGATCTCAATGAATTTCCGCAGCAATGTCGATCTCAACTCGAATAAAGTTGGCCACCGCAGGTCTAGACTGATGATTATAATTATTAAAATTCAAACCCATTTAGGATTTGTTTCAGTCATGTCATTCCTTTACATTACAAGTCATAGGTATTTCCTAAAGTGTTAAAAACAACTTGTTTTACCAGTTACCAGCCAATTGTTTTTTATTGCAACCAGTATGTTATCACTACTTTAAACTGGTATTCTGTTATCACCATAGAATGGATGACATAATTGTTAAACAAAATGCTTTGTGTTTTTTTTATTTGATTCATAGTTAAATTCAGTCGTTGAACAGTTTTATAAACATTCCTGTCTATCATTATTATGATATTCATTATTGTAGATTGGTACACTGCTTTTCAACAAATATTTTTTGTTGCATAACTAAATGAGCATTTGGGGTCTTGATGACAACTAACACCTATAGACATACGTAGGGAATGCAATACCGGGATACCGGGATCCCGAAATACCGGGATCCCGCATACCATGTGCGGGATTAATCCCGTTCGTATAATGAGCGGGATCCCGCGCGGGATTTGCGGGATTGCAGAGAAGCAAAAATCATGTATTACGAACGACGATTAGCAGAACGAGCATTTTCTGCTGCTGGTCATATAGTTTGTAAGGTCAGGAGCCGTTTAGCAGATGAAACAATCAACACCTTAACGTTTTTAAGAAGTTATTTTCAAAATAATGTTTAGTTTTCTATATTTGTCAATTTTTATTTGAAAATTTTTAGTTTTCTAACTTTTCAATTTTAAATAAGTAAGTTAATTTATAATAAATGATTATAAAATTAGATTTGTTTCATTACGTACCGTCAGACGTCATAAATTATGCATGAAGTTTTGTTAATGCGGAATCCCGCAAATACCGGGATCCCGCGGGATCGAAAATGTCCAGTCCCGCAAATACCAGGATTGAGAATTTGCTGCGGGATTGCATTCCCTAGACATACGCATACATACGCATCATTAATGGTACCTATTACGAGTATGTTGTTCTTATACGTCACATTTTTAACTTGAATTTATATTCTAATTGTTTATACTATATTAGTCATTATCTACAAAATGTATAACATTTATACATATTATATTACATACTTATTTTTAAATAAGCAAGTCAAATTCTACTACTAATATACTAAATAATATCATCCTAACAAAATTTCGGATACAGTGACCATCATTTTAAAGAGTAGCTATTTGTGTATTAGTAGTGCCTAAGTGTGTACTCATGTGTGGGGCCGCTTGATATATATTGACCGATTGATATATATCGCTTGATATACATCTGAACATGCCAAGCACTACACCACGAGATAGTAATCGTTACACAAATTATAAAATATTTTTATTTTCTTTACAGCCTGAAAGATTGCAAGGTACTCACTATTCTGTGCAGTCGGACATTTGGTCCCTGGGCCTGTCTTTAGTTGAGATGGCCATTGGTATGTACCCAATACCTCCACCTGATGCCAAAACCTTGGCCGCCATATTCGGCGGGCAAAATGAAGATCATTCGCCAGGACAGGTAAAATAAATACACATGTTTTATTAATTTTATATAATAAGTAAGAAAAGTAAATATAATATACTTATGTTCTTATCTCAAAATGGTTATATTTTGCAGTTTCATCTGTGAAAAGTTTTTGACCTCTTTCAATGTTTTGTGACTCACCTCTTTTAGTATTTCCAAATTTTACTAATTTTCAGAGTTTTATATCTGCTTAAATTTAAGAAACTTTTGAGGTCGCTTAGGTCGGTTCATATAACATTTGTTTGTTCGGTTTCTATCTAGGCTGATTATTTTTGTTTTAGGGTTCCGTATCTCAAAGAGAAAAAACGGAACCCTTATAGGATCGCTTTGTTGTCCGTCTGTCTGTACGTCTGTCAAGACCTTTTTCTCTTAAACGCGTGTCAAAAGTCAAAGTCAAAGTCAAAAAGTTTTTATTCAAAATAGAATTACAGGAATTACTTTTTGAACGTCAACAATAAAATCTACCACCGGTTCAACCCTAACCCTGTCCTGAGAAGAACCGGCGAAACAAACTCAGCGGGCCTCATGTTGTGATATGAAAGATTAAAAAAAAAAAATATAAGAATACAAATACATTTGCAAATTAATGATATAATACAATACAATTTCTAAATTTACAAAAATTATGGTACAGAAACAGCCTGGGAGGAGGGTACTAATCCCAAGATGTGGTATCTGTCATATAATCTGTTACATTATAGTATGCCTTACCACACAAACGCTCTTTAACAACTTTTTTAAATTTATTAATCGAAAGTTTTTGGACGCTTTCTGGGATCCTATTGTAGAGGCGTATGCATTGCCCCCGAAAGGAATTCTTTACTTTACTAAGTCTATGAATATCGTGAAGGGACTAAGCTAAAATTTTTGTCAAATACGGAGGTCAGTTACGTTTTGATGCCTTGAAAAAATCACACTTCTAAGTTAAAGCAATAAAAAGTTATAGCCAATTATGCACAAATTTTGTATGAAAATGTACTTTGTCGAAACCAAAAACCTATCGGGTACTTCCCGTTGACCTGGAGTTGTGAAATTTGGCAAGAAGTAAGAACTTATAGCACATATATAGGAATAAATCTGAAAACTAGTAAATTATATTATGTAGATCATTGCAAAAATCATTATCAACTTATAACTGTAATTCGTTGCCTACTAAATTGTGTGAGCAACCGCTTATATACCTTGTCAACTTAAAGGGCAGGCGTAAAGTTACAATAAATGAAAACCATGCATTACGTTTGGATTACGGAACCCTCGGTGTGCGAGTCGGACTCGCACTTGGCCGGTTTTTTTTATAGTATGGGGGGTAAACGAGTCCACGCCCATTAACATCCTCATAAAGGTCAAACTGATGTGTTGTCATCCTCCCCCTCCCACCTCCATGGGCAATACTTACGGCACAAGACACCAACTCATACCACTGTTACTTTCAGCCACCAGGTCAGGTACCAAGCATCGTGCCGGCCCAATTCGGCTGGAACTCTGCCTGGCATTACCTGATACTAAGATGTCTTGAATAAATGTATTTTTTTTAGATTCATACTTAGTTGATAGGTTGGAGTTTTTTACATTACAAGTAAAACTGGAATTCTTGTAATCATGTCCGCATCACTTTATTGTCAATCAGTCTGTCAGTCTGTCAAGAAAATCTAATGAATACTTCCTGGTAAATCGACGCATCGAAATTTGGCAAGAGATAATATAATGCAGATAAAAATTATTCAGTATTATAATCACAGAAAAAAAAACTTTACAAATTCATATTTGGATCCCAATTATATATTGGGATAACTTCCTACTCCTCCTACTTTCTTCTGATTAAATTCGTTGCGGGTCCCAAGACAGATTTAGCTTTTCCCGCGGGCTCCCTGTGATCATATCGAAGGGTCAAGTGTGGTGGCCGCTGTCGATCCTGGCGACACAGGAGTAGCAGCGGTGGGCCAAACCCGATAAAAAAAAAGATTTGTAGTTAATTTCATACAAAATGAGCGCATACGTCCCACTTTTACTCTACCTAGTAATTCCTATTGATACATATTCCTCGATATTATGTAAGTATGACTTGCACTTGATCGGTTGTCCCCGCCTATAGGAAAAACCTTAGGTACACGTGCAGTCCATATTAAGCAGTGGTTAGTCAATATAAGTACCTACTTGAGGTCCATGCGTCACATAATATATTGTTCCGTCGTCCTTATTTAATTAGTTCAAGGTTTTATCGAAGCTTACTTGGTCAGATTCTTGGACAGGCTTTTTTTTATATTATACGTTACGTACGACTATCCATAATGTTACGTACGTTTGATACGTTACGTTACGTTTGATAGAATAAATAAAAGAAAAGTTCAGACAAGCACATTTATGCGACCTTCTATACCAATAATAAGTCGACTGCTCGTTGGCCGCTTGTCCTATAAAAATTGCCATTCACAAAGATAGTAACTGATGTTGTCCGAATAGGTTGGATATCGGAAAGTCGCAAGATGTCCATTTCATATACATTAAAAGCATACAGCCATATTGTACTCGAAAATACATATTTGAACTTAATATGGCCAAATTTAAACCCGCAACCTTTTCGTGTACATACGTGCGCACACGAAAACGGTTCTGGTTTTAATACTACGCTGTCATATTATATCTATAGCAATACTAGCTGCGCTCCGCGGTTTCACCCGCGTAAGTTTCGATCCCGTGGAAATATCGAGATGAAAAATAGGTGTTGACCGATTTTCTTCCTGCCCAATAGGCACACAAAACTTCACGAGAATCGGTCCAGCCGTATCAGAGGATTATGGTAGCTAACATTGTAACACGTGAATTTTGGATATATAGAAATATGATACTTTTTCCAGGCACCAAACTCCCCACGGCCGATGGCGATATTTGAGCTCCTGGACTACATAGTCAACGAGCCGCCGCCGAAGCTCCCCGTCGGCATATTCTCGGACGACTTCAAGGATTTCGTCGATCGCTGTCTCAAGAAGAATCCCGACGAACGGGCCGATCTGAAGACGCTTATGGTGAGTTACAATACTTTTTTTATATCTTTGTTGGTTGTTAAAGTTGAAGAAGGTTCTATGAATTTCATTAACTAAATTATCATAAACATCATCATCAAAAAAAAAAAATTGTTTTACGTTATTGTAACCCACATTATATGTCAGTGAAATGAGTAAGGACTCCCAAGGGTTGTAGGCTATTTTGGGGAATAAGTAATCTTGTTGACAGATCTGGAGTCACTTCATATCTGTAAAGCAGCTGAAGTCTTGTCTTTGTTATATTAGGGGGCTAGCGTGTAGTCTGTTCCGTTTTCATGTCTACCGACGCCCGTAGACGCCCACATAGGGGTTATACAGGTGCGTTGCTGTCCTCTCTTCTCCACGGGCCACCGGTTTCAGTACGGTTCTTTAATGGAGAGTTCAGAGTTCACACCTATGGTTATGTTAATGCGAAGGTCATGCTTTGTTTACGCTTAAAAAAAAATATTTTAATTTCAAAACGCTGGTGTTGTTAAGCCGGCATTTTAAAGGAAATAATAAATTAGGTATTTTCGAAAAGCGCTGCTCTCTCCCATCTTATATAAAACATTGCTATTATACATATTGAACGCTTGTGAAATTTCACTCATAAATTTTTCATATCGGTGTCCTTATATGAAAGTCGCTTTTTCTGTAGTCTATTTGTTAGACCTAATTGAACCTAATTGTTATCCACGGGATCTTAGAGCACTTAACGTAAACAAAATTAGGCGCGTTAAGTATGTTTCATAACTCAATTTACTATGTAAGGTTCTTATATTGAGTTAAGACAGTTTGTTTATTTGAAGTCTTATCCTCTAAACCACAAATCCAAACACCGGCATGAAGTGTCTTGTATGTTGTAATTCGTATAGATTGTGAGGTATGTCTGTCTACCTATAATAGATAGAAAATGTTTTTTTTTATAGATTAGGTATGTATAACGCTTCTTTAAAAAACATAAAAAATTACAAATGGCTTATGAAGGAGAGAGGAGAAAATAGGACAACGTATCTTTAGTAGACATAAAAATGGCACAGACTGCTCGTTTGCCCCATTGTAGTAAAAAAAGGTTTAATATTAATGGTGTGCCCCATACACGAAGTTTCTTCGACGGTTATCGGTTTATCAGATTGTGATATCTGTCCGTCCGTATGTCATAGGGCCGTTCGGTAGTGATAAATAGATGATTTAATTGTAAGGCAAGTCCAGATGATACGCGAAGCGTGTTTTACGGCGGATTCAATAGTTTCTTTGTGTGCGATACCGATTCACTTGGTTAGCTTTCTTCTACTTTTATTTTATGACAATAGTAAGATATGATGTTCGTTCCAGAACCACGAGTGGATCCGCAAGGCGGACGCGGAGGAGGTGGACATAGCCGGGTGGGTCTGTAAGACGATGGACCTCATGCCTTCCACGCCTAACTCTAACGTGTCTCCTTTTTCTTCATAAGCTGCAAGAAGTGCATACTTTCATCAGCGAAAAAGGGTGAGTGAAATTAAAAAAAAAAACAAAACTTAAACATATCGTTACGAACGTGCACTGGCTTCTGGACTAGGATTCTCCTGCATCCCAGGGAACAGTGCTTTCGATTTTTTTATTCAATCAAATTTAAATTCAATATTCAGTTATCAAATGTTTCTAAAATATTATGGAGGTCATAGGTATATTTTATAAATAGTAACAGTAGAGACACACATACAGGGTGTGGCGTAAAGAATGGATATA
>LUGF01037470.1:60362-71043 GCA_001625245.1 Calycopis cecrops
AGAACGCCTTTGTATTATGTTCCCGATGTTTTACTCAATTAAGAAATTATGGTCAACGAGAACTTGAAATGATATTTTTTTAAAGATATCGGCATAAATGTAACATGTATTATACCTTTTTAGAATCTGCAATAACTATGCATGTTTTTAAAGCAATGGGCAAGCTTACTATAATAGATTTTTTTTTTGCCAAGTGACATACAAAGTTAGTAAATCAAGTAATCAAAGATTTATTGTTATCATTTTTATTTTATTTTTTTAAATTTTGAAGCAATCTAAGAAAAGCTCTGTATTGTTATCAATGAAATAATTCATTAGCTGCATAATAAAAAAAACAAAATTCAAAAATTCAAAAATTTGTGACTACTATAGCAAAATTAGTGAGTAAGAGTCGCTTAATTTTGAAAAAATGTTATTTATCCCAGTATTTTTTAAAATTCAAACTAAAAAAAATAAAAATATTTTTTTCGAATAGCCTACAAGGGGGGGCATCGGCCGGTTCCGGTATATATCCATTTTTTACGCCACACCCTGTATATGTATTTTGTACACATTATATACACATGTAGTTGAGACACACTTAGTAACAGTCTCCATGATATAAAAGGACTATATCGCTCTATAGACTATCTATCATACGTCAAAAGGATAAAGGTATCCCTGTTTTTAAACCTCTACTACTTCTTGGACCATCTTCTTTATTACGTTTTTATTCGATTGTCTAAAAGATAATATTGTGACGAATTAATTTATAAAGATTGTTCAAAACTATAATTGAAAACTTAATATTATTTAATGGACTTAAAATGTCACTTTCCAGGTCAAAACATTTCCCAAGAGAAAGCGAACGACACAATCAGTGAGGACACTGGTGCAGAGTAGCACAACATCATGCGATGTGACCGGTAACAGTATGTCAACTCTAGATACCATCGGCTGCCACAGACACCGGACCACAGGACACTGACAACAGTAGGACGACAAACCAACAACTTGACTGTAATATCCAATTCAGAGTGATTTGAACTCGTGTATAATTCGAGTTCAAATTTTTCTTTATGATATACATTTTATAAAGGAAACGCAACACATTTTTCTAGTTACACTAAAAATTATTAAATAATTTAACTCGAGCAATTTGAACTCGTGTCTACGCGAGTTCAAATTATTTTTACGAGATACTTTTTACAAATCTAGTGTAATAGAATCATGTTTCTTGTTGATCTGCTGTTGTCACAATGTGGTGCGGTAATGAGTTGGTAAAGATAGTTAATCCTTCGCATAAACCGTAGAGACGTGATATAAATTGCTTCATATTTATACAGTTTTATTTACATTTATATATACAGTATGTTTATTATTTGTAAATTTCATAGAGTATATAGATTTTTATTATTTTTTATTAATTTTGAAATGTTCGACAAACGAGAAACCACGTCTCTGAAATGGATCACATAGTGATTTACATAGGGAGACATTTTATATCGAATATACAAAACGATTTAATTTATAAAAATTGGCTAATTAAGAATTTTTCGTAGTCACACTTTGGGGTCAATTCCGAGTCACGTTTTCCGCAGCGTATACAGGCTATACGCTGTAGCGAGGTCACGTGGCATCCAGAGTGTTATATATATAGGGTGTGATACTAAAACATAGTGCATTCGGGGACGAACTAATCGTTGGATAAGGATCTTAGAAACAACAAATGGTCGAGTAGAGTTGATTTCACTAGTCGCAAGTCGAAAAAAACAAATGTTAGTAGTGTTTTGACATATTTTTCTTTGCTGAAAGTGCGTAATTCATGTCAGCTGATACTCGTAAATAATGCCGCGAGGCTCGAGCGGCAGAATACTCAAATGGCTACTTCCGTAGCCATGGGAGCGTTCTGCAACTCACATTGTAAAATAGGATGCATTTTTTAGAGTACACGAAAAATATAAAAAGAACAAAAAATACTTTTTTTTTCGTATTAGATGTTTTTTTTTCTATTCGACGTGATGCACAAGTTTGGTTTGTTGTGTTTGCTTTGTTTTAGTGATCCCTTCACTCGCCCTTCACTTGCACGCCCTTTGCTATGCTACCGCGGTGTGATTGCGTTGTGTCCATTTTGATTTTGTTACACTTATATTGGTGGTCTGTTGGCCATGGCCATAGGAAATGTATATTTTAAGAGCATGGCACCGCGGCAAAAAATAAAAAAAAACTAAGTGTATTCTTATTTAAGTATGCTTAAATGTATCTTGTGTGTAAGTAGCTGGTGGCCCATGGACGAGGGAGAAGAAAGTATTTTATACAAATGCATTATTTATGTAATGCATGATTTATCCTACCCAAAATAAGTGTACTGAGTTTTTATTTCTTATTAGAGATACGCTCATTGTACAGCTAGGGATGTTTAAATGTTTTGTTTTCACCATTATACGAACTCTATTCTACGCTTGTCTTGAGCATAGATTTAGAATTGTTCTCACTACGTGAAAGATGTACAAAGCGTGGGAGCGAGACATTCTAATTAATCACTATGGTACCGCGAGCATTCTAAGATGCTTCAAAACAAGGCCGTGACCACGTGTTCGGCATCGCAGTTATTAAGTTCCAATCATCCGAAAAGAAAAGAGACAGTAGATGAAGTACATATGAGACAATTATTTTACGCGAGTAAGAGGCCATTGCGGCTCAATTACATAATTATGACAAAGTCATGTAAGTGTTTTTGTAGTAATTCTAACATTTGTCAAATATTTTTTCTCTCTGTGTCTCGCCTCTGTTCTGACATTGTGTATCTTGTACATTCTAAATCTATGTGCTTGAGCGTAACAAAATCAAATGGACATAAAGTATTGAAGCGCTTTCAATAGCTGTGGTAGGATGGATGTTACAGCACTTTTCTCGTGTGTTTCGCATGGTATAATTTCGCTTGGTGGTCGCTATATTTTGCCCAGTCTTCCTTTTAGTCGTTAGAACGTGATAAATATATATGCGAGCTAGTTTGTGAAGTGTTTTGGCTTTTCACTAAGCATTTATTGTGGATGATACGTATGTAGTTACTGTCGACTTGACGAATACGCTTTAGTGTTCACTTATGTTATCGCAACGCTGATAGACGACGGCCAACCTGTAAAACTTGTATTACACAAGAATGAAGTGTAATTTTAGAAATAAATGTATACAAGGCTGGTAATAGCGAGAGGCATTCAATTAAACCACATATACTATAAGTGCCTACAGTTAATCCAAAACTATTAAAAAAAGTTTACGACAAGTATACGAAAATACATTTTGAAAGAAGTTAAATAGCGAAAAAAGTAATCATGCTTTGTACCGGGCGGCTACAGCTAGCACGGGGTGAATGACCCCGATGGACTAAGGGCGGGCTCTCAATTAGCTGATGATACAGCGTGTACGGCGTGAGAAAAAACTTTAAAAAATTCCTGTGGCTAAACTATTGCTCCGATTGATCTGATTTTTGTTGAGTAGTCTGGAAATTATACACTAAATGTGTGGTTTCATTTAATGCCTCTCGCTTTTATCAACCTTGTATATCAGCCCCTTGACATTGAAAAAGTAGAGAGATTTAGATGAATTATCAGTCCCTTGACGTTCGAAAAGTTCAGTATATGAATTCTCTGTATTGTATTGATTATAATCAGTCCCTTGACATCAGACAACAATAAAGAGAATGAGATAAATTGTCAGTCCCTTTATTATATTATATTCCATCGAGTTTCAAATGCACGATTCTAAAATTGCACTTCAAGAACAATACCTCAAATAATCCAAATCGCTTTCTTCAGTTCCACCATAGTGCCTGGAATGGTTATATTTAAGAAATAGATTAAGAGTTCCAAAACGTTACAAGTTTTAGCTCGTTGGCCGTTATAAGTTATTGAATTGTATTTTAAATAATTTTCCTTTGTATTTGTAATAGGATAGGACTCGAAAGACAGACGAAATATCGCTTTAAGTAATAAGTTATTTTCGGTATCCATATGCAACTAAAATTGTTTTTATATAACGCATATATAGTTGGGTTTTAATTGTACTGAATAAGTATGTTGGGTTTATGCCCATAAGTGCATTTACGAAGTAGTGAGACATAAAATATAATATTGATTTAGATAAGTTTCTACGATAATTTATTTGTAATGTACTTGATCATTTAATCAGATACGCTTAGTATATCTAGATACAAAATTATGCATGGAATTCTATAATTAATCAATGTGACGGTATTCATGGAGCTAAAGAAATATTTGTGTAGATCTTTGAAGATAAAATTTGTATTTATTAAAAAATATATACTATTATTATATATTTTCTAGTTGCACCCGACATGCGTTGCAACGCCGGATATACCAAAGTTTCATTACAATCTGTTAGGCAGTTAATGGTTTCTTAATGCATACAATAGAAATATATTTTAATTTATAATAAAACTACTTGAAGGGATTCTATCGCGGCTTATTTTAGTATTTTACAATCCCATGGTCTAATACAGATTCTTATAAAATTTCAAAAGATTATTCGTCTTTAGCTCCAATGTTTAGCGTCGATGTAGGTATTATTTTACAATTCATATTTTCGTGATATTTTATTAATAATACAGCATGTAATCTATCTTCAATAACTCCTTATAAGACTGGAGAATTACAAATTTTGTTTTCTAGAACCTTCACCACAATCTTTTGGCAGACTTTATAACAAACTGAAGTCGAGACTAGACAGTCGAGATTATGGCTATGTATTATGCCAGGAGAGTTCACTTTCTAATTATTTATCATTAAATATATTATTTTTAGTGTCATGTTTGCCAATGCTAAAAAAAGAAAATCAAATAAAAAATGTTTATTTTGTATGGCGCATCATTTTTTCTACGTACCATACTTTCATTTTAGTATGCTCATTTTTGTAGAATTTGTTAATCGATTTAACGAACAGAATATGTAAGAACGGACTTATAGTGTAAGAACATAATTATTGTTATAAATTTTTTAAAAATCTTCGATTCTAGAACCTATTGTTCACTACTTACGGTAGATGGCGACACTTGCATACTGTTTTCAGCAACTTTATACTTGGTTAAATTTGAGTGTTGCCAAACTATTCTATTACTATTTAAAATTAATGAAAAAAAAGTTGACATCGTACTCAGAAAAGTAAACATTTGATCCGTTAATGAAAATATCTACCAACTTTAAATATTTACACTAAAATTACCAAAAAATCCCCAACTTCAAGTTTTGATAATTCGTTTCCTTTTACATTTTGCTATATCTTTTGGAAGTCAATTACGATTATATTCTAATCTCGTGTAATCTCTTGAGATTGAAATATATCTTCTTTATATGTGTGGTGCGAAGACAGTATGCTGTGTCGCCATTTTAGATAAAACAATTTTCATAATATAAGAACCTGCGTACATGTGTACTATAGTTGTATACACGATTTTGTTAGCTTCAGTATTAGGATATTTATATTGTATGTACAAATAAATGTTATTTAAAACCTCTGTTCTGTTTATTTATTGGTGTCTTTTATAAAACCAGATCAAACCTTTTTTCACAGGTTACTATTAGTGTCTAGTACCCATTCAATACTTAACTCTTAACTTCAACATGTTTCCAAACAACTAAAGGTCCTTCAAACTGGAACTGGAACCGAACTGTAACTGTAAGTTTCTAATATTGGCTAATGGGCTAACCGGGACTTAATGGAACATGTGAAAATAATGAGACTACGAAATCGGCCCTTTGTCTAGGTTTAAATACTAATTATACTAATATGTATGTGCACAATGTTATTCACAGATGTTTTTAATGAAATAATTAATAACTAATTAAAGAATTTTGTCGTTCAGAACCCCCCTGAAGATGCTGCCACCTTGCCGTAATGGGGGGCTTGCGTGCCTCTGTGATTCCCAAGGCTATGTCGGATTGGGCTATCCATACACGACAGACTTCGGGGAGAGGCCAAACTAAGAGCAGCTTAGCTGGGAGGTCCTCCACCCTTCCATCTGAATCAGCAGACGTCGGCGTGGATTGGACGAACGACGGGTCCAATTTCAGATGCATTGGTGGCGTGCTCCTTTGGAGTACTAGGGCCAGTGACCTGGATGGTTACCGGACCATCTCATTGCACGATTCTGATGTTGTATTTTTTTTTTCATAGTATGCAGGGGGCAAACGAGCAATCGCAGCGATTCTCATCACTACCGACGCCCATGGATGTCATACTGATGCGTTGCCTTCCTTCCTCCACCTCCGTCCATGGGCCACCGGCTACTTACACACCAATTTTAGCAACTGAAGGCAGGGGTTTAGTTGGTATTGCACTAAGTGTCGGGGCCGGCATAGGTCAAGGGGCCACTTGGGATCCTAATAATAATAAATGTAGCCCTAGCCCATTTCGGCTACGGCGTGCCATCTGCGTACAGACATACACATATATATAGGTATATATACAGGACATTATAGTGCACAAGTGTGCGTGCAGGCACAAGTGCACTCTCTATTCCCTTATTCATCATTCCATAGGGATAGCAGTCCAACACGACCGGAGAGAAATCAGGCGCAGGATCGACGGCTTAACGTGCTCTTCGAAGCAGAAGGGCGTAAAACCACCAACTTCCTGATTCCGGATTGTTATTAGAAATTGAAAAATCCCAATTACAATATTTAGTCCGACCCGGGATTCGAACCCAGGACCTCACGTCTGTGTTGAACATGTTAACCACTAGACCACGAGGCAGTCCAAAGTCGGGTTCCTATGTATCATTCGTAGGTAAATGTATTCCATTGTGTCAATAGAAAAAAGGCACTTGTCCAGACATCCGTGAGTCCCCGACATAGGAAAGCGTGGGTACATTGTCCTAAAATTTATTGGTTGAGCTTCTTTAGGAAGGTTGAAAGGGGTCTATCCGATTAATATGTCACTTAAACGCCGTAGATACGCCGCTGGCAGATAGGTACCGTCCAATTGACACTGGTTGGTAGTGTACGATTTTCACCAACTAAGTAGCTCCCGTCGTCTTCAGCTCTTGATCGCGGAACTGCCTGACTACTCCCATTCTTTCTTCTTCTATTTTAACCCGTAGGACATCTTTTACGTACCATTATTGCAGTGATGATGTACTGGATTCGTTGCTGTAGGCAAAAAAGACTTACTCTATGTCTAGTGGCCATGTTTGTCTAAAACTCAGAACAATAGTTAATTATGTTAATCTCATTATATTGTTTAGTAAAATGTTATGTTATTAGCGAGTCCGAAGTTTTCTCAGTAAGTCTAAGTTTATAAATTTGGGTCAATTTGAACATTCTCTGTTGAAAGAGAGTTGAGAGTTTCATTACCCATTATTCGCTACCTCTTGCTTTGCCCTTGGTTATTATTGCGTTCAATTTACTGGGCCCTGGCCTAGGGTTGCCAGGTGTTAGGATTTGGCTGGAAATGTCCGCGGTTTTTCAGTTGTGCACTTTGTCTGTAGAGGTACCTACAGACTTGGTAAGATGTATGAAAAATTTGCGGAACGCGAAGTTTTTCGGGAAACCTCCTATTTTTAAGGCATTATTATTGTAGGTACTAACAAACTACTGATATACCGGTACCTATATTAGATTACGAGTCAATGTTAGTACCTAATAAGTAATAAGTATAGATCGCACAATCTAATATATTTGACATAACGTAGATTTTATAGGTCACTATGATGAAATAAAAAAAAACCAGCTCAGTACTAAAACTGGGCCAAAATAAAAAAAAATATATTAATTTTGCTGTTCATTGAATTGGTATGAATAATTAAATTCGGTACGACGAAACTCGCTCTGCCGTCGCTAAAATGTTTCGTACATAAGTAATTAAAGTACACGGCATGCTAAAATCCCAATGCGAATGAAGCATTCGAATTCATTTTCGTATTATTTTTGACCTAATTACTAATGAAATAGAAGCAGCTGCAAATAGAAACAGGAGTATGCTTCACAGGTAGGTAGTATGGAGTAGACATTTATTTAGAACAAATATTTTGTGAAGAATCTAAATAAGTACCTACGTAGGTAGATCTAATACTGTTATATTAAATATGTTTATCTACACTAATGTTGTAACATTCTACTTATGTTTCCAATACTTGACTTATAATGACTACTGTTATAGCTCAGACAACAAAAAACTCAATTTAAGCAATTTGACATGATGTTATAATATCCAAATCGATATCGTAAAATCTCATTATAACACTGTGTGAGAGCGAGAGGGAGAGAAAAATGGTGAGACAGACGTATGTCAAAATCCTGAACAGCGCGCGCTTGCTCCTGATTGGCCCAGCGCGCGCTGCAATGTCAACTGTCATTAGCATATGCCGACAGTCGGCAATCGACGCCCAAGGTATTAATGTATTAATTCTATTAGTCAGTATTAGCGAAAATCAAATAGTTTTAGAATTAATATTATAAAATAAATACATATTATTATATAAAAGTTGAACAGACCAGATACTGTAAAGTTAAATATTACAAAATATTGATATATTGTATTAGAGTAAACAACAAAGTTTTGTGTTTAATATTATGTATAACAACTTAAATATGTTTTAGCAAATTTTAGTGTTAATACCGGTGTGGACATGTGTTATTAAGATAATCTTAATGTTTGTACCATAAATTATGTGTCCTGTGGAAGAGCGGAGAATCCCACTACAGGTATTTATTTACTTAAAGGGTTTTCTCCAAACATTGTATTAGGCACTTAAGTTTTGCTCAAAGAAATAAATAACTTATTATTATTATTATTATTAGTGAAGATAAAGTAGTGTATGCAACTGCAAATAACACGGGTATTAAAACACTTGTTAACTATTTTGAAACTCGCTATCGCTCGTTTCAAAAATTCCACTCGTGTTTTAATACCCTTCATTATATGACAGTTGCATAAACTACTATTATAATGTTATAATATCTTAAATAATACGTTGCGATAACCAAAACTAATTGAGTTCGAATAATGATTTGTTTATTTTTCCTATTTTCCAGCATAGATTTAATTCTATGTCTTCCAGTATGGAGCTGAACATAGAGAATCTGTCAATCATAAAGACGGACCGTACCTGGAGATGTGCTGCTAGAAGCTCCCTTGGAGAGTAAAGTGGACTACCCACTATACTTGCTGTCCTAAGGGTTAAACAAAGATTTGTCGATTGTACAAGTTCGTCAAAAACTTTTGCCACATACCGAAACGAAGGTCTCTTAAAACTAGGGCAAGCAAGAGTAGATGGTAAACGTTGTCTTGGTTGATCACCATCAGATCGTCAGACCTGACCGAAACACTAGAAACATGTTACCCCAACGAATGTACACGTAATGCCACACACAGAAATTTACAGAAATTTTTTAAAACCCACACAGATGCGTCAGCGTGTCCGTTTAAGAATTTGTCCATGAGTGTCCATTTAAAAATTTGTAAATTTCCTCCGAATACGTTTAACACTTATGCGTGAAAGAGTAACAAATACACTCACCAACTTTCACAAAAACGGAACCCTTTTATAGGATCAATTTATTGTCCGCTTTTCTGTCTAGACATCTTACGAGAGAGGAAGGTACTATAGAGCCGGCGTGCTTTTACACGTTGGGCAAGAAGCACAGAGTACTTTGTATTATACTGAAAGCAAGAAGCGAGGATAGGAACTCGTCCATCGAACTGTCCCGATGTTTGCGAGGTTATAATGTGGTGCGGGCTAAAACCTCTGTGGAGGTGGCGTCAGCCTCCTAGGAAACTGACTAGCCGTTAAGTTGCTGTGATAATTAACAGTTTCTGGGGAAGTGCCCAGATGGTTTTAATTGGTATTCGATACTGCGCCTCAAGTTTCACCCATTTTCTTACGCAATTGTACGCCGCACTTATAACGCTCGGCCGAAAAAACTAATAAGCGAAAGTTTGTATGTTTGTTTATTTGTTTGTGCAAAAAGTGCTGAATCGATTTTCATGAAATTCGGCACACACATAGAGGGTAACTTGGATTATCACATAGTATAGTTTTTATCCCGAAAAAATGTTCCTATGGGATGCCATGCGAACATTTTCCACGGGATCGAAATTTGCGCGGGTGAAACCGCGGGGCGCAGCTAGTGTAGTATAAATAAAGCTTGCTGATGTTTTAAAAACAACTCTGTATAGATTGGCCGTCGCCAAAAATCTGTTGTAAGTAGTCATTAGGTAATTATTTTTAGGGTTCTGTATCATGCGTAATAGAATCTCCAAATGTCGGATGACTGTCTAGAAAAGCTAAACGATTACCGGCGACCTACAATCAGGAAGGATGTACCTCCTAGAAGCATTGAATTAATATTAAGTACTAACGTAATACATAATTACGACTCACTGTCTAAAAGTAAAATAATGCAATGGAGATAAAGGGAAAAATCTGAAACTGAATAATAGAAATAAAGCTTAACAATTTGTAATAAATCTATGTTTTATATGTTTGTATACGGGTCATTATTAATTACAGAACCACACTGATAATATACCAGCAACTCTTTTTAAACTCGAATGAGGTTTTATAACTTCCCGTAGACACCTATGAAGTTCGACGAGATGTAATTCTCAAGAGGGAAATTCATCTTTATTGGAAAAAGATTTTCCATGAGACGTGTAGATGTTCGTGTTGTGTGAATTCTAGGAA
>LUGF01037470.1:73896-87771 GCA_001625245.1 Calycopis cecrops
TTAAGATGTACCTGGCAATTGCTCTTCGTCTGTTAATCGTGTAGCAATGTGGTGTCGATATGGTTACATGTAGACCGATTATATTCTATTACTGAAAATAATAATATTTGCATGCATATTTTATATTATAAATATTAAAAAAGTTATATGGACCATGCCCACACACCATGTAAATTTATTGATTCCGTCTACTAGTGATAAAAAAGATCCCATAAAATAAACTTGATACTATTTTTGAATTCTTTGTTTACTTTTAAACACCTTGTAGCTAAACTATTGCCAATAAAACTGTTGTAAAATAAAGTTGAGAGTTCCTTCAAATACAGTCTTACTCAGTATTAAGTTTTGTCGTGAACTAAAGCAAGCGGATATGGTTTCTTCGCAACATACACATTCTATACAAACTTTTAAACATGATTAAAACTTCAACTTCTGCGAATCAACCGGTTCGCGTTTGTTTGGCCAATCCTCGTACAACTAAGAAAATGGTCCAGTCATTATATAGCGAGTATATCGTTATACAAGAGAGAAAGAAAGAGAGAGAGAGAGAGAGAGAGTCAGAGAGAGTGAGAGGGACATAGTGAGAGAGAGCGGGGGGGGAGAGAGTAGAGATACTAGAAGCCGGTCATTTACATTACTTCCGAAAAGGATATCAACGATCCCAAGGTGGCGTTGGATTTATGATCCACAAGTCACTCAAGAACAACGTCGTAGAGGCTGATAATGTGTCGGCGAGGGTGACACCTTGTCATAAGACCATCACCACCTAGCATAACATTAAAAACGTTAACGCCAAAAGTGGGAAACACCCGCCATTTTTATTACGTACGAAATTTGACGTTTTACAATCAAAATTTTATAATAAAAATCCAATTGGATAGAAATTTCTCAAATTTGACAGCATTGTTGATGTCGAGCTTAACAAGTTTCTTAATTTACTTTTTGAGAGACATGTGTCCAATGATGTTCGCGCGAAAAAGTTTAATTAAATTGTCTTATGAACAACATCGTTGAAAATCACGCCGGAGACAAAATTATTTACGTTTCTTTTTAAATGGATTAAATAAATATAATTGTTCAAGACAAGATTTTACTAAAAATCGACCTAGAGTGGAAATATTACAAAATTTGTAGGATTCAATTCGATTTCGATTTTGTTTTCTTAAATTAGTACCTATCTAATCCTTCTTTTGCCGAAATTGTAATATCTCCGCCACATGCAACACAATCAAGTAAAGTAAATGAAAATGAATGGTGTACCATTGCCTACTCCATAATTTTTTTCGTTAACTGCCATAAAGCAAAAAGATATAATTTTAAATATTGTATCTTAAATTTCTTGCTTTGAAACTGTCACCTTGGTGGGACGATTATGATATGCGCTGTTTAAATGAACACATTCGTTATACTTGTTGGTATATTTGAAAAATATACTAAGAGGTAGTGCCGCGCTGCATGCATGCTTGTAGCCGAATAGGGCCGGCACGACCAGGGAGGTGCCTCTCGCATACACGAAACCGGCGTGAAGTGACAACTGTGCTGTCGCGTTTCGTGCGAGAAGTTAGAAGGAAGGAGGGCAACGCATTTGTATAACCTCTATGCATATGTCTATGGGTGTCGGTAGTCATGAAAATGGCTCTGCTTGCTCGTTTGCTCCCTTATACTGTAAAAAAAAATTTATGGGACAATTGACACCCATTAACTACGACAGCAGAGGCAATGCCGGGGCATTGCTCTCTTTTACCCTTCTCTAAAGAAGCCATGGAAAATCTAATACCCCACAAAAACGACAGCTATCAAACTTAAAGAATATCACTACACTACGTGACTAGAATACACAACACAACTATGCAGTCACGTGGGCGGTCACCATATGAATAGAGGGCACGAGCTGCTTTCCGTCGGGCCGCTATTTTCGAGGGACGATCCAGAAGACTTTTTACTTATCTTATGAATGCTGCTGCACCGCCGCCGCTACCGCCGAGGCCACCGCCGTTGCTTCGCTGCCCGCGAGATTCAAGGCAGAGGCCGTACATCTCTTCAAATAGGTTTTTGTACTATGTCATATTCCGTTACCCAAGTTCTCACGTCCTAAAGTCCTAAAACTTCTTGAACGCTTACTCCATCCTCAGGAGTTATGACGTAACAAAATATAACGTCAAAGCCCCTTTCATTCAGGTTACAGGTCGGGCCATAGGATAACTACTGCTTTAATTAAGATAACTGATGTTATTCATTTGGGCACAGACAATAAACTGCATTGTATAGTTACTAACATTGCTAGATTTTGGTGACGCATTAGAAATGCCATTGGTTTGAAAGACATGTAGAAAAAAATATTTTTAAAATGAGCTAAAACATCTAATCATCAGGTTGGCTATTTCTTCAAAAGATGTTTAAACAATTATTATTGACCATTATTGACTCCTGGTAGCATACAGATATGGGTAATCGACAGATATCACTGTACATACATTATTGATTATATCAATGAGTCTGGAGATTAATTATTATTATACAACTTATGCGTTATTGTATCCTTATATTATTTACACCTATCTGAACCCTGTGAAGTCTCCCACAAAGATTAATTATCTCTTCACTTGATATCTTTTGTATTTTTTTTGACCTCGCACTAGAGGGGACCCTCTCTGCTGCAATATCTATATATCCAATGGTTGCTTGACAGTATATGGGCATTATGTAGAAGGAGTATCTAGATTCTCCTTCTACAGGGCATTAACATGCTATTAGAATATCTCGATACTGGTCTTCGTCGTATTGTACAGACTTGCATTACAATCTAACGACATGTTAGCCGAATAATTAAAATAACGCTTAGGCATAGGTATGTGATACGAGTATCGATAAAATTAAATGCCTGTTACTGGCGTGGCTCTGAGCCTGCGTTAGTATGCAGAATTTACTTTGTGGTTGGTAGCAGTATTCTGGCTCACTGACAGAACATTAATTTTAGATAAAGTTGTCGCCTACATAACGAATCATTTTTATGTCTAGCGATGTTTTACAAAAAGAACTTGTTGGCTCCGGTGTCTTGGTCTGGATGTTTTTATTGTCTAAAAGTGACGCGAGCAATTACTTTGCTACAGGAACACTCATAAATCCTGCTAATAATATTATAAATGCGATAGCTTGTATGTTTGTTTGTTTGTTACTCCTTAACGCAAAACCGATTTTTATGAAATGGCACACACAGAGAGTAACTTGGATTAACACACAGGATTGTTTTTATCCCAAAAATGTTCCTATGGGATGCTATGGGATGATTTTCTATTTTATACGGAATCAAAATATATGCGAGTAAAACCGCGAGGCGCAGCTAGTAAACGGATATACGGATGCGCTATCGTAATTGAGTCGGTGTTTAAATCATTCTGACCCACCTATCTAAGTTTAACTGTGCTAACTAACGATAAAGATATGTTTTCATATATCTATATGAATATTGAAGTGAATTGAAATTTCTATCTGAATATTTCTAACTGTGAATAAGCACAATATAGATAAGTGTACATATTGTAAATTCTGAGTGCCCTTTTCCTAAAATTACTTTAGGGTCATTCTTAATTGGATAACTTTGCAAGCACATCATTTTCTGATTAATTACGGTTGTGTAATTGTACTACAGTAATTTTCAATTTTACCTGAACTTGAATTTAGGTACCCCGTAGAATTAAGGCTATGTAATATTTAAATCGCGACCGATCACTAGTTTTAAATCAACCTACACATAAATAACAAATATGGTAATTTTGTCACATTATATTTCCGAATGTAGTTTGTAATTAGAGCACATTTTCCCACGAGTACAGCGAGCCCAGCATTCATCTTTTACTGAGATGGAAATCTAAGTAGATTACAGCAGTGTCACAGCGTTTGCATTTCAGCTTTCGTGATAATGAATCATAGGTATTCAATATTATATATCATCAACATCAGACTTTATATGTTCACTACTAAAGTAAGATCATTTCAATGAATGTTCATTTGAGTATATTTACTTGTTACCTATTGTATATATGTATTTCAATTTGACTGTCTTGTGGTCGTCAATTCTGGGAAATTTTAGTATATATTAATAAGTTTTAAGTATCACAATAGTGCTCAGTATTGTAAAGTTACAGTAAGGAATTGCATTTCTCTTGTTGCCTCAAACACTTCCGATTGTGTTCCATCGCTATAAAATGTATTCAGTTGCATAAAAATATGAATGATTTCGTATTGACAGTGTGCTTTCTATTGTGAACCGAGCGATCGGGAATTTGAATCAAAAATATTTATTTTCGTCTACGGGAGATAAAAATATGTTGCTTTGTTGTAGAATGTAGATGCTTCTGTACCGAGATGCTTACGTCTTGTTCTCACAAGATTAAATCAGAATTTGCTGGGGATAAATTTAAGTTTTTTGGAGAATCGGCATTTAATTTTCAATGACTTTAACTTAGCCTATAACTTATACGAATAAAAATATTTAAATGGTTTATAACGCAATCTACTTAAATTTTTTGTGTCAAGTCATAATATTTCTTTGCAGCATTTACTCATGACAGCATTTCTCCCAATATAAAAATTGTTAATTATTTTTAAGGCGCGAGCACAAGGAGAATGAAAGAGAAAATATGAGTTCGCGCGTAACATCTACGAGCACAGGAACGTACGTAGCACAGGAACGTACGTAGCACACAAACGTACGTAGCACACAAACGTACGTAGCACAGAAACGTACGTAGCACACGAACGTACGTAGCACACGAACGTACGTAGCACACGAACGTACGTAGCACACAAACGTACGTAGCACACAAACGTACGTAGCACACAAACGTACGTAGCACACGAACGTACGTAGCACAGTAACGTACGTAGTAAGGGAACTTACGTAGCACATGGGCGTATGTACTTAGCACAGAAACGTACGTAGCACAGGAAAATAACGAAGCTTGTAGCGTCACGTAGCCGCGCTACATGTGTTTGCTACTATGTAAATGTCAATAAGACCTTTGATAGCTGATGACATGACTAAAAAATTATTGTCAATTGTCGAAAACAAATAAAACCATACTTTTGAATTTAAACTTCTAATGACCGCTTAACTCTGGTTCCAGCTTCCTTCATATTTCTGTTTCATATTGAGGGTTGCCCTAGTCACCACGCTAGGCATACAGGTTGGTGACCGCAATTGCTGGAATCTGTTTGCTAATAATGACGCTGCCCATCGTCAGATTTAGTATTTTAAGATTCCAGCTTTTAGTTCCAGCAGTATGGTTATACCACCACAGTTTCGATCGTCAAAGCCTCGTCCGTTATGCAGCAGGATGTACCAAGTTAAGGCGAGTTTGACTATAATGGACTACATGGTTTGTTGCCCTTCTTACATCCCCCTTTTGGTTTATCTCTAATTCATTATATATTAATAATCGCCATAATCGCCCATACAGATCAAGGCCGATGATAGCGGTTATGAATTCACCACGATACAGTAATTTCTACGTTCTCCTGTTAATATTCTTCTAATCATCCTTGAAATCAAATATTTGAACGTTTCTCACAATAATTTTGAAAACAGTCATATTTGTAGTAGTAGTAGTAGTAGTATTTAATGACGAGTTGTTGCTCCAAATGTAAATAAGTAATATAGTATCAAGAGTCGATTAAGGCGATATTACATTATACTTAATTAACGACCCCCACAAAATTTCTCCTGCCGAATAAGAGATTAGCGCGGCGATGTGATTACAACCTCGAATTTGTTCACTCGCTAAGAATTCGCCCAGAACACGTGTTTTCGCTTCTAATTAAAGGAGATACGTTTGTTCCTGTAGTACTCCTTGGACGCTACTTCACGCCGTTAATACAACAGATAATGTCTTTAGAAGATTAGAATTAGGAATAATTCTCATTGTCACTGTGTACGTAATAATTGCCGCATTACCTATAGCCAAAGTATAGTGAAGAATCCCGAAAGTATTTTTCCGCGCCTAGTAAAAAGAAGAGAATATAGGGCAAGATTTGCTCCTTTTTCCAATTTATATTTTTTATACTAGTTAGTGCCTGCGACTTCGTTCGCGTAGCGTAGTAATAAGTATTATAATCAAAGGAATTAGTTATTGTTTGCTTGCAGTTGCAGTGTGCCGAAATTCCGATTTCCCGTAAGAATAAGCGATTTTACCGCACTAAAAAGTGTTTTTGATGTTGACCACGTTTAAGTATCTATCACCACGAAAGTTTAATTCGAGCCCGTCCATCAGTTTCGGAGATTAGCCCGGACAAACAGACAAACAGACGAACAAAAAAATTAAAAAGCATCCAAGTGTTCTAACACAATTTCAACATCGCCCTCAATTACTTTTTCATAAATATATTCAATGTACAAACACACAAATTTTACTGTTTTATTATAATTATGCAATAGATTTCATGAATCTATATGTAATATATTGTTCTTTTTCCGTCTATACAATTATTAAGAGCAGGTATCACAGAGCAGGCATAACGTATTAGTGTAGATCAATGAATATGTTTAAAAGGGCATTTATTTCCTTCTTCAAATTGGTAATTTAATTTATAGATCCGATAACATTTCAAAAGCGCCAAGGAGCCTTGGGACGAAGTGTGACAAATAGCCTTTATTAACATTTCAGTGAAATTATTATTTCAGACGGGTTTCTCCGAGTTTTGAAAAGTTTTACAAGTTCAATATTTTAGAAATGTTTTAATTACCGTCATTATGAAACTCAAAAAGTAACGTTACGAAATTTTGCTATTGTAACAATCTGTCAATTTCTTTTGTACTTTTTGAATTCATTACATTAAATTTATAAATAGGCCGCATACTAAACCGGCCTATTTCATAATATATATACTACCAGCATGTTCATTGTTCAGCCACACGTATGCAAGGATATAATTTACA
This sequence comes from Calycopis cecrops, assembly GCA_001625245.1. Classification (NCBI taxonomy): domain Eukaryota; kingdom Metazoa; phylum Arthropoda; class Insecta; order Lepidoptera; family Lycaenidae; genus Calycopis; species Calycopis cecrops. The sequence continues at coordinate 80,831 of LUGF01037470.1, forward strand.
CTTGCTTAAGCGTCATAATTATAGTTGTAACGCTACGCAAATGTAATTTCCTGCATCGTTTCTCCAGGGGTCATATACAAATTACAGGGTATTATTAACTACAATATCATGATAATCTAGTGATTATTACATAATGGAAGCTGAGCGCTCGCCGAAATTCGCGTGTAATGTGATGAAAACGTTTAATAATGGTCTGTATTATAGTGGAATTAATTGTCACAGTGCAATTGTTTTGCTTCCACATACTGCTGTGAATAAATATATAATCATCGTTCTTTATGAGACTGTTAGGGCCTGTCCAGATTAGGCGAATCACGCGCAATTCGATACGCGCGTATCAATTTTTTATTGCGTCCAGATACAGCGATTTACGCGCGTATCTACGCAAAAAATTTTGATTATTTCTTTCCAGTTCTTACTTTTTACGGTTTTATTGCAATCATTTTTATGATTCCATATCCCATATGGCTACCTTTTTCGACTTCGTAAATAAAAAAAATCGTAATAAATAAGTACGTGAAATCACCATCGATTCGCGCGTAGTTCTAGACGCTACAACGGCGCTCGAGTACCTCGACAGGCAGTTAATTCGCGCGTCGTACGCGCGAGTTAGCAAACGCGACGCCACATCTGGACGATTATGCGAAACATGCGCGCAACGATACGCGCGTGATTCGCTTATTCGCCTATCCAGAGATAGGCTCTTAGATACAATTTTCTTTTGAACGCACAGAAGATCCTTGCTCAACCTTGCTAGCAATCACAAAGACGTCATTGACCCTAATACTTACAAAACAAATTTTTATTGAAGATTTTTTCGAACATTGCTATTTTTTATCAATAACTAATTGTTATTTTATAACCAACCTTCTTTCATCCCTACCCTATTAATTGTGTTGTATTGTATCCAAGCTAGTAATTCAAGGAAGGGAAGTACAAAGGCTAATTTTCCGGTTCGTGAAAGTAAAAGGAATAAAAGTGTAATGAGGAGTTCGCGTCAAACGGGCAGTGAAATTGCGTGTTCTTTTTTAAGAAGTTTATTGCAGACACTATACGTGATTTATCAGTAAATGTTGGCAACAAACGTAAAAGAACATTATTTATCTGTCGTGAATGAAATTAATAATGTAAATGTATGCAGAATGTATGCATGCACGAGTCACCCATAATTATTAATAATTGATTGGAGTGGACGAAATGCGTAAATATGCACTTAAAATGGTATTGTGTAAAATGAATTTTTGCGTGGTTATCGTGTCACATATGCACTATAAATCACCTACGGTGATATTCCCAGAAAGCTCTGGCTCCAGCTCCACAGAAATTGATGGTGCAAAGAGCAACCTTCTCCAGACAAGGCCATGATGAAAATAGATCATGCTCATGCCAGAATTCGCAGCTAATTCGGATGTAATGCATAAACAACACTAAATATCATGATTTACTTTTTGTATAGAACTGAAATTCTGTTACGAACACAAAACTTCATAAAATAATATTGTAGTAGGTATATACGTTCACTATGAACTTAGAGAACTGTAGTACAGTTTTTGTTACTTTTTAATTAGACTTCGTTAAAACAATAATAAACTGTTCTTCGTATTGTCTGAATGTAGTTCACCCCGCAGATGTTGTTATAATGTAAGTAAGGATGTTAGTTAAAGTTTAATTTCTTGTGCTACTCAAACGGCGTATTTAGGTCACTGCCTACAGAAACTAGATGGGTTTTTTGTAGTTAATAGGCATCGATTGGCACCGGCTGGTATTGCAGGATTTCACCAGAATTAACCTCCCCACTACCTACATCACGGATACGCGTGAGTATTACTTTGTGGTGCAAGTACGTCATCGCTGAGCTGTGCCCTTACTCCCCCATTCTTTCTTCTTAAATCGTAGGATCATTACATACGCTGACATTGCTATGATGATATGAACTGGAGTGTGAGTGTGAGAGTGAGCGAACAAAAAGGACTGGTTACTCTATGTCTAGTGGACTTGTTTGTCTAAAACTTAGAACAATAGTTAATTACTTTATTCTCATTATACTGTTTTGTAAAATGCTATGCTATTCATTAGTGTGAAGTGTTTCTAAGTTGAAGTTCATGAATTTGAACATTCCAACTTAAACATTCTCTATTGAAAATTGAAGAACTTCATTAGCCATTATTCGCTACCTCTTTGTTATTATAATTTCAATTTAATGAGGACTATTACGAAAAGAATTATTTATATGATCATTTATTTTTATTGGACCAGTTTATTAAAAATATATCGTTTGAGTCAAAATTGATTAACAATTACACTTTGACTGTACGTACTTGGTTAGTTGTATGAAATACTTGTTGAATAAACGCGAAGTTTTGGTTACACCCACTGTATTAAGTTATTTTATTGTAGGTAAGTGTAAACAAAGTGCTACTACTGATATACCGATAAATCAGATTACAAGTTAATGCTCATAATTTGTAATAAGTATTGATCGTGTAATCTAATATTGGACGTTACATAGATTTTATAGGTATCAATGATGAAATAAAAATGTTAGCTCAGTAAAAGTGGGCCGAAAAAATCATATTAATTTTGCGGTTCATTGAATATGAATAATTAAATTGGGCATCTACAACGAAACTCTCGGTCCGCCGTCGCTAAAATGTTTCGTACATAAGTAATTAAAGTAAAAAATCCCAATGTGAATGGAGCTCTCGAGGTCATTTTCGTGTAGGTAATCAAATCAAAAGACCTTAATTACTAATAACATAGAATTATATTAGGATGTTTCATAAGTAGCTCTTTTGTATAGAATGGACATTTATTTAGATCTTTGAGAAGAATCTAAATACTGAGTTAGGTGTAATAAGTAGGTCATATTATATGTATAATATATAAAAATTTGAAAAACCAAATTCATCAAGGTTTGACTAATGAGTTGTTCAGTTTTCTTTATCTTCGGGTATAGAGAGAAACAATCTATCAAAAATAGAGTATAAAGATAGGCCGTCCTTGAATAAGATGCTATGTCCACCGTCCTAAAAGAGCTTCGGTTTAACAAAGACTCGTCAGCTGTACAAGGTAGGATCCTCGAAACACATACGAAATGAAGGATCCTTGGAATTAGTGCAAGAAACAGCGTATGATCAACGTTCTCTTGGTTGATCCTCCATCAGATCGACAGATCTGATTAATAACCAACAGAATATTCCCTCAACTAATGTAATCGTATTGCCACGCTCAGATAGATTTGGAGAAAAGCTAAAACACTCCATCGGGAGTGTGCGACAAAGAATTTGTAAATTGTACTCATTGCTTGAAAGTGTAACAAATACACTCGCTAACCTTCACATTATTTACAGTAGTAATATTTTCAACTATTTCTGCAATCATAAAATCTTCCCGCCCAGCTTGTGGACTGTTACAAGAGTCAAAACAAGCAACAGCTAATGAAGTTTCATTGAAAACAATAGAGCTGTCGGTTTCATCTCCACCTTGGTTCAAAATTTTAGCAAGAGGTAGTGCCACACTGCATGCAGCCAAATTGGGCCAGCACGACCGGGGAGGTACCTCTCGCTTACACGAAACCGGCGTAAAATGACAGCTGTGCTGTCGTATTTCGTGCGGTGTGTAAGTAGCCAGTGACCCATTGAGGTAGGAAGAATACGGAGGGCAGCTCATCCATATAGCCTCTATGCTGATACCTATGGGCGTCAATAGTCACGAAAATGACTTCGACTGATCGTTTGCCATAAAAAAGCTTTGGAGTTTCGGGCGCCCTAGGTAAGCTCATACATCAGGGAAACTTATTGGACGGTGAGACCTGCTATTTGTATCTCTCTTATGTAAAGAGGGGTCTAGAGAGCAGGTAGAGTGCAGCCACTTTTCGTGTGAGGTAAGAGGCGAGCACGAGAATTCGGATTTAAGTAGTTATTAGGTTTTATTTTTAGGGTTCCGTTCATAAAAAAGAAACTTCAACTTTGGAATGTCTGTGTGTCTTTTAAGCTTTCGCGTTGCATGATTATTTAATTTATGCATACGGGGATTAACGCGGTCCACGGTCGGTGCAACCCGGTCGAAACGTCAGGAGACGGTATGTTTCGCGTTAATCCCCGTATGCATAAATTAAAAAGTCTGTATGTCTGTCAAGAAAAGCTAAAGGGATCTCGGCGACCTGAAATCAGGATGCAATTCATCAATCTTAGCATTTTTCGTAGTTATTACATTTAATACAAAAAAAAAACCATTACAATTTGTAATTTGTCAATTTTCATAAATCTTTTTGTGAAAGAGGATACACAATCCTATATCACATATTTATACGTTAGTATACGGAACAATAACAGAAAAAGGCTGCTAAAACACCAGCAGTTCTTTTGAAGTCAAATGATTTTTTTATATCTTCCCTTTAACACCTATGAAGATCGACGAGAAGTAATTCCCAAGAGGGAAATTCATCTTTATTAAAAAAGTTTTTCCCTGATGCCTGTCATCTACAAGTACGATGTACCAAAACTCCCACAAACTTACTTGTACTTGAAACCGACAGGATTGTCAGAAGACATAAAAGGAGCGTGGCTGTCGTAAGTAGGTCAATCAATAAGCCATTTTCCTTCGAGATGGTGGTTAAAATAACAATAATAGTGACGTACCAAATTGCCAAAGAGTCATCAATATACATCGGCCATAAATAAAATAAATATATTAAATAAGCCTATTAATAAAATGAATAATCACATTACAATCGTGGATAAAAATCTCTTTCCATTGCTATCTATCTAACTAAAATTATAGACAAGAATAAAGAAAAATAAAAAGCGGAAATGAAATGTGTCAGTAGGTTTTATCTGCAACAATAAGAATATTTAATATTTTAGGTTGAAATCATTAATTTATTTCAGAAAAAAATAATATATTATACTACATTAAGTCACCATTTTTCTTTATACAGGAAAGCAAAAATGTCAAAAACCAAACATCCTTTTGCAGCTGTGAAATAAATGAACGCTTTCGTTTTTATTAATGAAGGCTGAGTATCTCGGGGCTCACCGAGTGGAAATCCGATAAACGTTAAAAAACCAGGTGTAAAAAAGTTGAATTAAGTATATCCTTTATTCCGAGTTGTACACTCACGTCCAATTCGTAAGTAATATGAAGCTTTACCTATCTTGCATTGTAATAGTTTTAATTTATATTTACGTACTATTTTAGTTATTAAAAAAATCAGTCTCTTTTCGTGAATTTTTGGATGTTACCAATATTTTCATTGATAAATTGAACATTTTTTTACTAGTATTCATATCAGAGAAACATCCATGACCAAGACGGGATTCGAACCCACGACCCCTGGCGCTTATCCGAGCTCTCAGTGGTACCAGTGCGACAGTCTAGTCGTCCTCATAATAAATGCATGTTAACGACCCTATAAATAAACTTGATACTATTTTTAAATTCATTGTTTACTAAAAGTGACACCTTGCAGCTAAACGATTGCCAATAAAACTTTTGTAAAATAAAGTTAAGAGTTCCTTTAAATACGGTCTTACTCATTATTAACTTTTGTCGCAAGTGGATATGGTTGCTTCCATACATATACCTTCTATACAAACTTTTAAACGTGGATAAAACTTCTACTTTTGCGAATCAAACAGTTCGCGTTTGTTTTGCCAATTCTCGAACAACTAAGAATAGTTGTTACTTTGATTGACAATTGACAATCACAATAAGTCTAAGTTCTAGTTCTCAATAATAAGTTCATAATATTGTTTTTAATAGATTTAGAAATTTAGAAACCTGTATTTAAATTATACAAACTTTCTTTCAGTGAAATATAATATTTTGATTCTCTGTAAAAGATAAAGTAGATAGCTTAATAGTGTTTATCTTGTTTGATTTGGTGTCATAAGTATCGGTATCTAAACAACGGCAAAAGTATAATCATAAGATCTTTTTTTTAATGTCTATGTCACCGTAAGATTGTGAAAACCGTTAGTTTTAAATAACTCGGGAGATTGCATTTATATTAATTGTAAACTGTCGAAAATTGTGAACTATACAAACCATTCACAATTTAACGCATTATTTTTCGTTAGTTTATAATCTGTCCTGAGCCAAACCGTGAAATTGTGAACTCCGTATATCTCTTTCACTTGTCCGCTGCAACTTTTTACTATTTTGTAAACTAACGGTTTTTACAATCTTACGTTGACATGTATATCGCATTCAAATGGTTGAATTATCTGTTTAGTTGCACAGCTAGTCATTTCATTGAATATTGCCATAATCTAGCTTTACAGTTGAATCATTATCCTATTTAAAACATTCAATAAAGCAGATGACCGACATTAAAATAACTCATTATTTCGCCACCGCGGCGTTAGTTTCGTTATAAGTACAATATAGCGTCAGCATCAAGGAACTTTTTATGTGACTTGTTTTGTCAAAAACAAAAATATAAAACGTCCTGCATTGTCATGTCATGCATTATGGACTATAACAGTACACTTTTAAAGTACTGTCACGAGCATAGTGGGTTAGAAGACCCAAACTTGGCCCGGTTAGGTTAGTTTTCTTTTATTTGCTGTACAACTGAACAGCTATTTAACCAGTAGGCTAAGCATCCCATTTAACTGTAGGTATTCTTCAGCCACCCGACTAATTAACGATTAGACATTTTGTTGCAATTGCGTTATTGAATGAAATGACTAGCTGTTTAACTGAACTGCTATTGGAACCACTTGGCGACATCCTATTATTATAAATGTGAAAGTTTGTATGTTTGTTACTCCTTCCCGTAAAAACTGTAGAACCGATTTACACGAAATTTGGCAGACACATAGAGGGTAACTTGGATTAACACTGTATAGAATAGTTTTTATCCCGAAAAATGTTCCTACGGGATGCCATGGGATGATTTTCTATTTTCCACGGGATCGAAATTTACGCGGGTGAAA
>LUGF01037470.1:98190-108322 GCA_001625245.1 Calycopis cecrops
CATTAACGATCACCTGTGGTGACGACCCAGTATGGACTCCCTCTCTACAGAAATAAATAATAAATAAAGAGTAACGCTCCCGGCACGTTTTAATTAGATCTCGTTATAACAATGTAAACTGTTCTTAGAACTGGATACTGGTATATGGTACTGACAATTGTCTGTATCCAGTTCTAATAAAGCTCAGACTTACTCATTTGCACAGTTTGGGGTCGGAATTAAGCTTGAATTAGAATAAGAATAAGTATTTATTTATTTGGGCTAGTTACACTTTTTACAAAAAAAAACAAACATAATATATTCTATACAAAATGACAACAAATAAAAAAGGAAAAACGAAAAAAATAAAAGTAGACTTAAATAATAATAATAAATAAACCTTTATTCAGTACATGTTGGCACATATGCATAATTAAAAACTCTTAATTTGCTCACCGCTGAATGAATAATGTCCCTTACATATAAATTATGTGAGCCAATAATTTCCAACAATTACGTCCATGTGGGTAGGCCATTAATTGACAGTAATGGGGGCATTTATCTGCCCCACAGAATGTTTGTGACAATTACCTGGCTGACATCCATTTCAACCAGAAACAAAATCAATAAGCTAAAGCACATTGATTTTACTATTTGATATTTTATCTCTTTTATGGTGTAGGGAGTAACAAACGAGCAGTCGGAGCCATTTCCATGACTACCGACGACCATCGACATCCGCATAGATGCTGTACAGATGCGCTGCTCTCCTTTCTCCTCCCACCTCCATGGGTCCTATTCTCATAATTAAACTACGTCTAAAGAAAACGAGGAACCGATGATGTTCCAACTCTGAAACGCCCCAATCTTATCCATCAGAATATCATAAAAATAATGTTGCCTTAAAAGGCATTAAAATACACAATAACAAAACTATTAACTCTGTTTCAAGTGCCAATTTCTCCAAGATGAAATTCTCGGTGATATAGTATTGTCTCTGACATGGACAACATATTGCGTTATAGCTTAGACTCGGACATAAAAACCTAGGTTATGTTTACGTCCTGCGAATAACAGAGGCTTTAATAAAATAAATAGAGCACAAAATATGTGACTCATAAAATATATAGCATACATGGATCTTTTGGCACGAAATTATTAAGGAGTAGTCTTCGGGAAGTAATAACCATAATATGTATTGGCTCAACGATTTAGGTCATGTTATTAGGTCCTTTTGCTTTCATTCCTATGGATCGTAAATAATCGAGAACTTGTGTTTGTAATAAAAAGGAGATTGAAATGCTTTCATATGTTCTTGGGCCTAGAGTGTAATAAGATTAAAGTTTAGTCAATAATTACTTATTAAAATATATGTATCACTAAAAAAATTGCAGGGTTTGGTAATTTGAGAACAGAGATATAGGATATTTAGTAGAAGGGAGGTTATGTTTTTACTTAGTACAGTTAGCTTTAATACGAGTAACGTATATTTTTAAATAGGCAATTTGGTCATGTTTATAGAAGTGAATAGTAGTACCGGCCTTTAACACTCTTACTGCTAGGCAAAGAGAAGGAACGATCTTTGATTGCAACGCTAGGTGATGCTCTTTTTCTATTTCTGGATTAGGACCTCGAAATTCGGTCGTTTTCCATAATATCCTCCAAAAAGAGCAATATTAACTAAAAGGCTACGGTACAATCTATGTGCTGGTTAAGAAATTTTTTCCTCTAGAAAATAGTTAAATAAAAAATAGTAATATACATTATGTTTCCACAAAGTTATAGCAATTTAATCTATCCTAGTGCTGGTGGGTCTAGAAAGACCTGCCACGCACTGGCGGAAATATCATTGGCATTTTGGCCCGCCGCGCCGCCGCACCCGATGAAGAATTATGATTTTACTTGCCGCAGTGAACGTGTTAATGTTTATAAATTGCTGATGATGATGGTATATAATATATAATATAGCTATCGCATATATTATGAGTCCAGCAGAATCAGTGCTTGAGTAATATGATACAGGCTTGTTTCATATGTAGGTATCGATATTAAATACATGATAATAATATGTATATGTTAATTTCTGATTGCTGATGTTTTGCGGCGACAACACCAATAAACCTTTTATGAATATTAAACTCAGAGCAATGAGAAATTGTTTAATATTCTAGGAATCAAATAAAATTTCTTAAATTATTAAAATTGGTAATAATTTTCGTACCTAGGACCACAATATTATGTTCTAAGCTAAGTAACCATGATTGGTATAAGCTGAGGAGCTAAGTAAGCATGCTTGGATGCTTAGAACCTCTTCTGCAAATAATATGCTGGAAGGGGAATAAAGTTTATAGAGTTTATCTATAGGCTAGCAAGCTTCATATGACCTTTTCTCAGTCTAGGCCATTTTATTAGCTTTGTGATATGAATATTATCATTTACTTGTGTAAAATTGTTGAATTTTTGTATGAGGTAGTGCCACGCTGCATACATGCATGCAGCCGAATTGGGCTGACACGACCGGGGAGGAACCTCTTGCCCGGCCCAATTCAGCTGCATACAAGCATGCAGTGTGGCACTACCTCTTCCCAAAACTGAAGTAAATTTTCAGCGCACAAATGTAAACAAAACATTATTTATTTACTTTTTCGATGAGACAACCAAAGTCAATTGATTACAATACCAAAATAAATACGCAAAATAGTACAACTATTGTAGATCAGCTGACAGTAGTTTTAGTCGATGTTCGGGTACAGGTCTAGAGCATCACAGGTTATGCCATTACACTGTTTCCACACATAATACGTGGAAATAATATTCGCGTATTTACAGGGCACAAACAGAAAATCTTTAGACGTCAGATTAAAACAAAATTACCTGTTATTAAAATCAAAACACAAATATTATCCCTTTGAATTACATCACAATCCCTTATTATTTATGAAATAATTAGTGAATGCTGCAAACGACTAAACATTGGTAGGAGCCGAGGACCATTGTGGGCTAAAATAATACGCACCTCGTACTTAAGTACCCCATTTACCTAATTAGCAAGCCGAGACAATAATGCGTCTGTTCCCAGCATACGACCTTCATTAGGACCGCGTCACGTTTTTAGGATTACTTCAAACATCGGACCACGTTTATAGTCATAGCCCTTAAGCATTTTCGTTCCCTCACAACAATCCCATTACATTATACACATGCATGGTTCTGACAAATTCCGCTTTTCCATGAAGAATAAAGTAATTATTATACGGTTATTTGTTTATGCTTATTTTAAATGTACCGTAAAAGCCTTTGAAATTTCAATAAATTATGTTCAAATTAGAGTTGGTAGCGTTTATTCAGACTTCTTGATGGAAATTCATGTTATGGTCTCTTCAAGCCTAGTAATTAAATAAACACAAAAGAAATATATAAAACATACAAATATACAAACAAACAAAAATATAAAACTTAAATGTTATTAGAATAATTGTTTTTTATTGTAAAAGAGAACAGTCCTTAGTCCTTAGCGTAGTTAATATGTAGATGTCTTGCCTGTTGTGTTTTCTACTAATGATATTTGTATATAAACAATAATAATCGAACAGCAGACAAATATATTTTAATCTAATTGACTGGAACAAATTTTTCCTAAAGCACAAATTATTCCAAATTAAAATAGATAGTAATGGAGCCTCTTCTATAATTTAATAAATAATTAATAATATTAATTCAATGTGCTATCCACTGGTTTCACCACTCCATTTATAAATATTCCCAATATTCAGGGCCATTACAGCGAAGAAGGGAGAGACGACAAAAGACTTTGGTAGCATGTTTGCTCTTTATACTACAAAAAAATAAACCTTCCCAATGAAGCCATCGCTACTAACAGCATGATACTGCTGCAAAATTCAAAAACTTGGTCTCATAGTCTGTAGATAGACAGAGTGAATTATTTGGAAATAGAATGAAATTTCTATTTTATCGTAATAATTCCTTTGAAGTCGTAGATTGTACTAACGAGTATCGGATTTTGCTGGAAATGCTCAGAGTCTACCTCGGAAAATGATATTATTGATATTAATAAATCAAATAGGACAGTAAATATTACTTTACTAATATTGTGTTTTCTATTTTTTTTTCTCATTACTACGTTAATTTTGTAAAATAATGTTTTTGCTATGTATATCTTTACCAATAAGGTATATTTCTTGTTCTTTCCATTTATAAAAAATAATTTTATGGAATGTTTATTTAAATTTATTTTTTTAAATAGCCAATGTAAGCATAGACTAGTAACCGCGTCGTTTTTATTTACCTTATTTCTGATTATAATTTATCTACATGATTAGAGTATTATAACCCTTTGGGAGTAGACAGGGATTTACTTCGTTGGATTGAGTCCTATTTGCGAGATTGGAGTTAGGCTGAAGGTTAGAAAAATAAGAGATCAAATATTTTTATACAAAATTTGTAATAAAGCAATAAGTATATTAAATTATATTATATTCTTTTTAAATGTCCTAAAATAAGTAGTGTAAGAAGAAAAACGTGATGTATCGCATCATTTTGGATAACTATAATTTTTCATACCTGCTTTGTTCGGAAGTAATTCCGATATAACTTTTTAACAAATCCGAAAAAAGGTTTACAGGACAATACTATAATATACAGACGTGCACACAGACCTATGTACATTACCTATTCGTGTACTTAGTGAACTTAGTATGTTATATGTAACTGTTTCATCGTTTAGGAATAGGATAAAGGGACAGGTAATTTAGGTGCTATTATAAGATCAAGAGAGTTGCCGAGGACGTAGCCGGACTTCTTGTATGTATGGTACTTTTTAACAACAACGCGACAATACTACTAAGTATTATAAATCTGTATTTTGGATTTGATTCCTAAAATACATGATTGAAAAAATTTTTAGGAAAAATAAATTTAATGACAATCAATTTAACTATTATACCCATTATATTTATTCACTAGGGTTGACTTTGTATGTAAGGCAAATGTTAAAGCTTAAACAAAAAACATATAATTTAAAATATAGCATACTCGTGCCAAAATTTACTCGTATAAATGAAACACAAAATATTTTACATTGTATAGCTGTGAGCTCTCTTGGCCTAGAGCCAATCATCCACGAGCATTGTGGGAACTAATCCAGCTGAATGCTATGGTACAGATAATATATCCCATTCGCAAACTAAACTGACTAAGGTTTAAATCAAAATATACTAGTATTAGCCGTACTTTAGGGGATGGTTCTTAATTAATAATAATTGGTAGTTTATTTGACTACATTGCGGAGAAAAGACTGCAAATGAAGCAAAAAGTTCTTGAATAGAGGATGCGTCTACGAAGGTGTAACACAGTTTGATTAGGATAAAAGTCGGTATCAGTAAAGCCAGTCGCTTACCCGGGAGTAAAAAGTAGTCCCTGGCTACATTGTAGGCTAATTGATCCGGACGACCGCGAAGGTACCTCTCACGCACATGATACCTCCACATAGTGACAGTCATGTTATCCCGTTTGGTACGGTTATGCCTTTCTAGTCATCTATAGGAGGGGAGAAGGGAGGGAAATACGTCTGCATAACGACTATACAAATGATTCTGGGCGTTGCTAGTCGGTAGTAATTTTCTAGAAGACTGATTTCTCGTTATCCATTTTATGTTATAATAGATTCCTTATTCTACAGAACAAAAATAATTTAATTTACCCATAACCTTTATACATTGATTAAACTGCAAACTTAAGGGATAAAGGGATAGACCTGAATATTTCCTTGAGTAATAATTTGCAGAATTTATTGTTTTTTTTTGGCCATTGCACCTTTAAATATTTCTGTCCTTAAATACAATATCAGAGAGGGACATTAATAGTATGAAAATACTATAATATTGTCTATCTTTTACCGTTAACTTCGTCCATGTGGTATGTTAACTCCCCTTTTCTAAGCAACAACATTTTATTGCAACAACAGCTTGGTCACGGATGAACTGGTTGCTGTAAAGCTTCTCAAATGGCGGTCTTGTAAAATAATTAAATAAACCGCTATAAAATACGTTACAGCTGTTTTATTGTAATGAATAATATTTTCGTAAACTTAAGGCATCGTTACAAGATTTTAGTTATTCTGTAAACAAGAGATTACAGAATAATCAACATTCTTGACATTTGTACCTCACACCATACCATTATTTGTAAATATCGCATTGCACAATGGTGCGCTAGGTCGACAATTACTAATTCCTTTAAATAGGATGAGTTATGCCATATTTTAGTTGGAGTATGCCATCTTTTACTAGTGTACTTAAAAGCCCTTTAAAATTCTTGATGTTTATGGCCCGGCTATTGGGAGCTGCGAGCGAGAGTCTCGTAAAATTCACATTAATCCTTAATTGTTTGAAACATAATGAAATATTTTTACCTCATTTATGTCTTTAGTATGAAGTAAATTAATTATATAACAGATTAAAGTGTAGTTCGAGGCTTTTTTTCTGTACCTCAATAAATATTAACTTTCGGAGTTCTAATTGGTCAAATATTTTATACTAAATATCGCACTCGGTTTGTCTTAATAAAAATAAAAAGATATTGAGATAATAATCAATTACATCCATCATTTAGCGCAGCCTTAAAACGAAAATAAAAAACCTATACTAAATAGAAAACCATTCAGTGCTTGAAAAGTAAGAGCTCGATGCAGACTAATTCCTAAAATCACATTTTCGTACCTGCCTGGCAAATTCTATAGAGTCATCGCTGAAGGTTGAATTTGGTCGACAGAGTCCATCCTGCTGAAATTCGATTTTGGAAACACCTACAAATACAGCCGTATAGGTCAGCCTTAAGTCGGCTATAGACAATCGACAATATTGCACTCTTGCATCGAGTCTAAGGCTTAGAATGTCTCAATAGTTATAGTTGGTACTTTGTATAGTGACTATCAAAGCGAGGCTACGCTGGCTGTTGGACGTTTACATTGCTTGCAAAATCGACTTCCTATTATATTTTCTGTGTGTATTCTGTATAATAAGTACTTCTATAGATCAGCTGACCAACCAAACATTCAGTTTCATGGGCTGATGTATTTCCCGCTCTATACCCCCGTCTCGATACTCTACAAGTACATAATATAATATTATATTTCATTATACAGGTACACTGATTCATTGGTGGCAAATGTAAACTTCCTTAAGCTTTATTCTTAAATCGCAATATCTATACATATTATAAAACTGTAGAAGACTGCATTTTGTCTGTGACTTATGCGACTTTCACGCAAAAATTACTGGACGGAATGTGATGATTTTTTTTTTGTTAAATAGGTTTTAGTCCTCGTTAACATTTAGGCTATAATTTATCAATAAATATAATGCAGCAGTCAGGATCTCGACTTGAAATATACTATTGTAAGTCAAAATAACGGATTGACAATTCGGCCACAACTTTACACGTTACCATGACAATATATTTTCAATAATGACAAGACAACGGCTGTTGGATTAACTAGTTCATAATAAGAAAACCTACTTTTGACAGTGCCATTTGTACCTTGATGCGCAAGTCTGACTAGCATTTCAACAGTCTCTATTATTAATTGCAGGCGGTTGTGTAAAGTCCGCCTTATTTGAATCTATCCGAGGCGTCTTTAGCTGGCTTAAACTTGATACAATTACTTTGGAAGTATAATATTTGGATACACTACGTAGAAAGTAATACATATTATATTATTCACATTGTTACACATATTACCATCATCATTGTTGTATTGGTATTGTATTGCTCATAGTTCTAAGAGTCAGCAAATTGAAATGGTAATGGGCAGGCCATTTTTTTATAGTATAAGGGAATAAACGAGCAGTCGGAGCCATTTTCATGACTACCGACGCCCACAGACATCCGCATAGAGGCTATACAGATGCGCTACCCTCCCACCTCCATGGGCCACAGGCTACTTACACACCGCACGAAACGCGACAGCACAGCTGTCACTTTACGCCGGTCTCGTGTAATCGAGAGGTACTTCCCCGTTCGTGCCAGCTCAATTCGGTGCATGCAAGCATGCAGTGTGGCACTACCTCTTACAAAGAATGCTTGCAGAACAGATAACCGCTGGGAAAGAAAGGTTCTCGAGTGGTGGCCTCGCGCCGGAAGACGGAGTGTTGGACGGCCTCCAACCCGCTGGACCGACGACTTGGTTAAGGTGGCGGGAAGCCGCTGGTTGCAAGTGGCTCGTGACCGTGACATGTGGCACTCTATGGGGGACCCCTACAGAATATTCACATAGTTAAATTTACTCTGACCTAGTTCTAGTAGAAACGTGTTTACTTTGTATGGGCTGTTAAAATTCTCGATTTAAAGTCCGAACGCACGTCGGAGCCACGTTTGTAAAAATATCGATAGTGGAACTGCTGGTCTGGAATATGGAGGTTTTAAGGGCTTAAAAATATGCGAGATCATTCCTGAAATATATGAGATAATATTTCCTGAAATAATATTTGAATATATGAGATTTTTATAGTAAAAAAAATGGGCTCATGTCGTCATTATGACATGTGATCTCCGACGTCTAAAGACAAGAGGTTTCACAGATGTGTTGCCAGTCTTTGAGATAAGACTAAGCTATTTTTCTGAACATTTCATATTGGAGTGGTGCATGGAAGAATGTTCGTATATCGTGAATGGCGGAATCTTGCAAACATTTAGATGTTGGGTGTGGAAATTTTAATTCTTTTTTATACAAGATAATTAATCATAACGATATTAGTGTTAGATAATAGAAATTGAGCGTCACAAACATAGAAATTTAATAAATTGAGTCTATATATAGGTAGTAGTAGTCTATACTCTAAATAAATGATAAAATATAATATATCTCCATATCGCGCTCTATGTTATGTTATCGGCTGCGCGAATCACAATAAGTGTTACATATTACTGTCGTACATCAACAGATTATTCTTGTAATTCGTATTCATATATTCATGCGTATACTGAATCATAAAATATTTACATTTTATATGCAAACATAAACATAAACACTGGCCATATATTCACATGAACGCCAGACATTGTTTCATGGACATATAACATTCATCGTAATCAGTGTCTTTTGGGCATCATCAGAGGCGTCGGCAGTCACCAAACATCGACTGCTCGTTAGTCCCTTCTACCATAAAAAAGTAGCTTCTCCTGTCCATTTCATTTTTCCTTCACATCTTACTAACAGTTTTATTATAGTACTTTTAATGACGTGTCCAGTGTTTTCACCGCAGAACAGTAAAGCCAATTAAAAATAAGCCTTTACGCGTAGTGTTCATTGTTTATTAAATTATTACCACTGTCTTATTACGATGCAAGGTTTATTATAATCGAATGGACGGACAATATGAATAAAAACACGCATTTATATATTAGTATTATTCTTATCACAAAAAGCTGCAAAAAGAACTATAATGTAATTATTGTATCAGAAATCAGTGTGTAACTAATTCAACCCCCTTTAGTTGTACACTACTTTTTAGTTTTAGATTAATAAAACAAATTTCTAATGAAGTACATTATTGTATTTCGCCTAAATAATGCTGCACAAGCGCAATCCTTCACAAACTGCACAAAACACCACGACATAAATTATACCACAGTACAGGTGTACATAGTATAGTAATAGCTTTAACAGACTATAGTAAAAAAATACCATGATCACGTAATACAAAATCGAACTCGGAAAATTTAAAGTCAGAACTAAATATAGTTGAGAAAGTTTTTGCTAAGTTAAGCTTTAATGTATTGAAACGTAAAAGAGAAACTTGGCTCTGGAATTCCAATATCGTTTGAAATGAAGACTCCCACTGCGTGCTGCTTGTCTTTAATATGAAAAATTATTACTACGTAACCGAGCGTTCTAAAGACTTTAAAGATTAGTTTATTAGAAATTCTTGCCTCGTATTATTTATCATAACTTTGTTATTTGTCTATATTTAAAATCAATACCTAAAACTACTCATTTATGTATATTCACCGAAACATGGATCACGTCGGAATCGGATGCAAAATTGTACCAGTTACCTGATTTTATACATATATATAACTATAGAAAGAACAGTAAGGGAGGCGGAGTGTCTATCTATGTACACAATTCTATTAA
>LUGF01037470.1:121481-140076 GCA_001625245.1 Calycopis cecrops
ATCTGAAAAATAATTATTGATGGCTGTAACTGATTAAATAAACATCGTCCAGAACACGTTTCATTTTGATGCAATTCTGGACGGCGCTCCATACATTAATGGGCATTCTCCTTTTAATGGTATTTTCAGGGGCTCCGATGAAAAATTATAGCCGTTACCAATCATATAAAAGGTCATATTTTGATAGATCGTTTTTTGGAAATTAAGTCACGCATAAAATTGAGGCCGTTATAAATATTAAGTTATGGTTATTACCTAATAAACCATATTATTATGATTTAAGTAGAAATGTGTACTTTGTGGGTTTAGTACATAATGTCACGGCTTGTACTATGTAGTCTAAATTCCGGGTCGGATCTATTTATTATAATTATGTATATTTATGCTTGTGTGGCCGGCTGACCGGATGGCACAGTGGTAACAGAGCTCGGATAAGCGGAGCGTATTACACCAGGGATCGCAGGTTCGAAAGGTTACTGCCTAGGAATGACTATCTATATATTATGTGTTTCTTAAATTATTAATGTCTATGTCTAAAAAATATTATATTTCCGTTGTCTAGTTCTCGTAACACACTATTCCTTACGGTACTTAACACGGAGGTAGGCTAATGTGGCGTGTAAAATCCACAGCAATTATTATTTTTATTTACAAAAAAATCGGTACAAATGGACGAGGAGAAATTTACATCTTGATATTTTTCAGCTATGAATAAAAAAAAAATCACTCGAAAAAAAATATCGCAAGGGATGAAACGTGATTAGTAAGATTATAAATAACGACGTTTTCAGCTTACTTTACGGCGCTTGTAAACTAGCGACTAAGGTGCTAGACGATTAAAATAGATTACCGGGATATAATACAATACCTACTGGGATGACGACGATGTGTGGAATCAAATTACAAGACGTAATGTTTTCTATTCCAATCGCTAGCGTTTATGCGACCTGTCTAGGGAGTCAGGAATGTGATAAAGCAGAGGTCACTGTAAAGCAAAATAATGTATAGAGACCGGTCAATGTAACGTAGGTTTAACATGAGGTGCCAGTCTTATAGTTCATTGAAATAGTCCTAAGATCAGCAGTTGACCTAAGACCCTGATCGGAGGGCTTTTTATTCGCCTTTCCCTCTTTCTTACTCACTGTTCTTACTTGACGGTAATCTGAACAGGTCACAGAAAACACAACAAGCGCACAAAACGCTACAGCTTAGCGTACTACGGCGGTATCATACGAGCGTGAGGTACATGTCCGACCATTCCGGCCTAATTTGACTCCAAAATAGTATGGCACATTATTTATTAAAATGGAATGATGAACAACAATTTAATAAAATAACTACTTTATTCCAAAGCACCAGTTAAATTAAATGCTTAATATAATGTGTAACGTTCACTTGTAGTTTCCCACATTGTCTCGCAGATAATGACTATAATATGCACTACTCTAATCTCTGAAACATTGGTTTCCATTGGTGCCATTAAATATCCTAGCTCCGAAATTATAAAGCATTTTGTTCAAAAGTTAAATTAAACGAAACGTAAACAATCTAAAACTCTGCGTTCCGAATTATAGACGTACAAATGAATAACTTGAGTTATGCTGTTTTGTAATTTTAATCTTAGTCCGCACCGGCTTCCGCTGAACTTGCTGAAATATGTTAATGTGTTGTACTAAGGAACAGACTAAACAGAAGTAAATATTTTAGTATGAAAGTTGGTAAAAAACTGTAAAAGAAAATAACGTTAAAATAATCCCTAATCATAGTCTAAAAAGAAGCGACTTTTTTAATTTTGTTAGGGAGCTGGCGTAAAGGTGCATTGTGGTCGCTGTTAACTGAAGACTTTAGAATCTTTTCTGGGATCCTATTGGAGAGGCGTAAGAAAAGTAGATTGTGATTGTATCAAGTATTTCCTTCATATAAGTTCAACATCATGACAGAATACCTGGAAATTACTGAAACAAACTATAGTTAGTATATATAGTTGATGGAATGTATTTTCACTTCCTGGTGGAAATTTATATTATACCAGCTGCCCGACAGATTTGTGAATCTAAACCATTCTTAAATTCCCTTCAACACACACCAGTCAAGTCGCTTAGGAGTTCAGTGACACACACACGCACACAAGAGATACATAATAATATGTATATAAAGATTTTGATTAAATAATAACATACCTATTTCTTTTTTACTATTTCCACTTTTTATTAATTTAAATTATCTACATAAATACCTGGTGATGAGTAATCGAAACAAGCCGAATTGTATGTAGGTAATTTAAATTAATAAAAAGTGGAAATAGTACCAAAAGTAAACTATTTAATGAAGATATAAAAGAAACTAGTTTTGTTTTATGATTCTTTTTCTATTTTTATAGTTTATTATATTAGCAAACAAATAAGAGGAGCCACATTCCTGACGCCTATAGACGTCCGCATAGAGATTTGCCAGAAAATGTGACCACCTCAAAAGTGATGAATACGCTAACACGTTTCGTGCAGTATGTAAATAGCAGGTGGCCTATTGAGGAGGGTTGGATGAGGGCAACGCAGCTGTGCATATGTGGCAGTTAATGAGCTTGGGTAGCCGCCAAATGGCCCCGTTAGCCATCTTTGCTATATAATATTATATTATATAATTGCGTATGATACCACCCCGGATCGGTCTCCTAGTCATGATAGTACGAGCTAGTAGAGCTCCTCAAGCTCAAAGACATCGTGTCGGCCACTTTTTAGCTGCCGCGCGTGAGCTGCTCCCCTCCGTCAGAGGCGGGGAGAAGAGGACACCCGGTGTCCTCTCGGCTCAAATAAAAATGGCATAGCTTACTGTTTTAAATCGTTATCGAGATGTCTTCTCCCATCAGCGGGAAAGAGCGAGGTCTGCCCCCCTTTGGACCACAAATACAGAGGCCGTCTTCTAGGACGCGCTTCTCATATCGATGAAGCTGCATCGGCCTTCGCCTTCAGCATAGTTTTCTATCTAAAATGCGAATGATACCGAATTAAAAACATTCGCAAGTTTTCTGAAAGCACCATCATTATGATTACCTCCTTTGTAGCATTGATTGTAACATGAAAACGCACTAACAATGTAATATGTTCGACATCAATTTTTTTTTCTGCAGCCTAATAAATAAACGGGTATCAAGTCGCTTGATGGCAAAAAGTCGGCGGCCGCAACTACCAATTAAATGACAAACCAGATCAAATGCAACAGCAAAGGCATCCTTTCAGGTTTTACTACATGTGTATTACAAATAAAATCTTTTTGTGTTTTTTTAACAAAAATTAGGAAATATTATATTAATAAAACTGAATATTTTTATACATTTCCCCAAATTAAAATCTTTATCGACCACAATACGAGCGGATCTGATCTACTTATACGATAATGATCGGGCGCTTTTATCGCATCCGCTCACTTTACGAGGCCTTTAAGGAAATGATCGGAACTTGAAATCAATGTAACTTATTTGTATCATATCAATGATATATTATATAATATATAATAATCACACGCTTTATATTAGTTTAACTTGGACGTATCTATATATCAATGTTACGAAATCTTTGAATTATATTTAAAACAATTTTTATTCTTTTATCGAAGACTTTTTGACAACACTTACATTGTCTACTAACACATTTTCAATTTTGTAAAAGTTTGTTAGTAATCGTATAGGCTACAAAACTATTGGATTTATTTTAACCGTCTGTTTCATTTTTACATTGGAAATAAATCGAATAAGTTAATTAGTAAAAGTATCTTACTGGAAAGTCTTTTACAAGGTTCACGTAATGATATAAGGGGATACCGGTACGGGTGTAAACAACAAATCTAATATAATCACTATATAGTATAAAACAAAGTCGCTTTCCGCCGTCTGTGTGTCTGCACGCTTAGATCTTTGAAATTACGCAACCGATTTTAATCGTTTTTTTAATAGGGTTATTCAAGAGGAAGGTTTATATGTATAGTGATTCAATTTTTTTTAATCCAAAATTCACGCGGGCGAAGCTGCGGGCGGAAGCTTATATAAATAGAAATGAACTTTAAATTACTTTCTCTGATTCTGAGTTTGGATATGTAATGGCTGATTTGAGCCTAATAAACCGTAAATAAAATCTTAGACATTTTACCCGGGTACGGCGAAGTAAAAAGGGGGTTGTGATTTTGACCGGTACTTATGTATTTAAATTCATTTGTTCCCCTGTATCTTCTAAAATACTTATCAGAATTAGACAAGTGAGGCATCGTTGGAAACATCTTAACTGTCTGCTGGTTATAGGCCATGTAACGTCTTATCAAATAAGTACCTACCCTCTAAAGAACAAAAAGTGGCAAACTAAAAAAATATTCTTTAAATATGTTATGTTTCGTGCCAAATGAAAGGTCTCAATTATTAGAACGAGTTTGCTTACATTCACCCGATAATTGGGAATAATTTCTAAAACCACGTTTGAGACGTACGACGACGACGTAACATATGAGCTAAATATATTTTTTCTTCAAATATAACCAATGCATGATTTAATTAAAGCCTTTTAGTAAACATTTCTTATTATGAGTAAATTAAAAAGAAAACTCCAAAATTATTAAAAAAAAAATAATTAAAAAAAAATAAGTTACAAAACTAAATTCTGATAGAAGGAAATGAAAGTGGCCCACGACCTTGCCTATCTTCTGAAAATTGCTATGCATATTTATTACATTCTAAAAGGTTTCATGCTTTTTAGAACGTTTTGAAGATTATATCGGTTATCGGGTTTTAGTTTTGGAACAATTTTTTTATTGAAACATCTAACGCGAAGGGCGAAGGCAAGTTAAACATGACAAAAATTGTCCAGAACTTGTGTCGAATAGAAAAAGTAGTTTTAAACTGGTTAGAAAATAACTACCAAACTAATCTCATTTTATTCCGTAGAAGTAAAGCCCATTTTGTTTCATTGATGACTGACTGATGTGGAATGGCGTAGTGAAATGTCTTTGATGACAGCCTGCGCTCGCGTATAAAGCTTGGGAAAAATAGGACGCGTTCGTTTTTACACTACGTATACGCATAAAGCTCGCTCAAAGAGAAAAAATATGTATGTAACGAACTGTAGCAGAGAGAATGGTGAATGAATGTATTTAAAATCCCGGAAAACTTTATGAAAATAGTTAGTTACTATTATGTAATTTTGTTTTGTTATATTGGCTTAGATTTTTTTAATCTATACATGATATAAAATTGTAGAAGCTGTAATTTAATCTGCTTATTTTGTGGCTTTCACACAAAAACTAGGTACTGGACGGTTTTTACTACGGCTATAATAATTTATCAATATAATATACTGCTGCAGTGGGTATCTCGACTTGAAAAACATCACTATTGTAGGGCAAAATTACGGATTAAGAAATCGGCCACATAACAGTACACGTTACCATGACAACATATTTTCCAATAATGACATGACAACGGCTGTCGGTTCAATTAGTTACTAATAAATGAACAAGATGAGTCTAGAATCTTTCTGTAATAATAAGGTCATAAGGTCACCTCTAGTTGATTACATTGTGACTTTCCAGTCTATATTCATAATTATCAAACCAATGATTACTATTAAATGCGCATGAGCCCGGATACCACTGCGGATCTAGTGACAATTTAGAGTCTAGCGTGAAGGATGTATGTTGGTTTGGGCTGGTCAACGACGGGCCGTATTTGGGAACACTTACCAAGTGTGATTCTTTTTTATATTATAGCAAAAGAGCAAGAGACACATCTCACACACTCGCGTTATCACATTGTTTTTTGTATAGCTTTAGATCCTTGTCCGAAGTAAATATGACCCATAAGTCCTATTGGGTAATAATATATGTTTATTGGTCTCGTTTGTGCTCATTTTGTTGTTTCAAGTACCTATTATTCGCAGGACGAAAACATAACCTTCTACCCGATACAGCCTAATATTTGGTAGTTTAGAATAATTAAAATAAAAAGTTCATGGTACATAAATTGGTTTAAGAGAATCTGATGTGTACTTGTATAGCATACATAAAAAAATGTTTAGGAAAATTATAATCATGTTTTTTCTAGTGTAACGGATTTTCTATTTTATAGACTTTACTGTGATTTAATAAGTATAGTTAAAAGTCCAATATCATCTTTTCGTTTGTGATGTATATATTTTTTTAGCTCAAAGTAAACGAACAGTCGAAGCTATCCGAAAATGTCTTGAACTCCGTAAAGTGCCGGGTGGTTCTGTTTAAAGTATACTGTATATTCTTACCTGCAATACATGCACTACTTTGACCCGGCCGACCGTGTCCGCGGCTAATAACTTCAAAATTGCGACCGCGTTGTAGCCTGGCAACTTTGGTACTTTAATAAACTTTCTTATTAAATTTTCCTCAATAAATAATCTTCTTTATGTTTTGGAGCGTAGGAAGGATAAATGAGAAATAGGGTCACAATATGGTGACTATCGACGCCTATTATGTGAGTAAGAAGGTCATTCACCAGTCGTGCCGCTCCCACTCAATCCAGTAGAGTATCAGTTGTTTGTTTTGCTGTAAAAACAAGCTTAAAGGAAAAAACCCATACAGTATTGTTAGAGCCATCCAAATCCAAATAAATAACATACTTTCGCTTCAGATTCCCACACGGCATGGGGATTGCGCTATATCGGAAGTACCTACCACAAAAGCTACGGAGGATTCCTTGTTATGTGATGACAAACTTGTTTTTGGAAATAAAAAAAAGGATGGCTCTCTTAAATTTATCGACTTCGCTGGGTATCGCCTCGTTGTGCTTTTCAACGTTGTATTCAGTCACTCGGTCTAATTGACGTGTAGATAAATAAATTAATAAATAAATAATTGGCGTGTAGGTGTACAGTTAACTAACATTTTATAATCAAAAGTGTAGCTGATTAATGAAGCGTATATTATTGTAGAAAAATGATTGGTTTATAAACAAGTTGGCCTGTGAAATATATAGACAATCATATTTTATTTCTACAATTGAGATCAAATTTCGATTTCCGGGCGATTACTGGTGTTGCTCAATAGGTTTGCACAAAATCCGATTATATTTCGAGTTGAAATTATGTTTGATTTACTTATATTGTATTGGGGTTACTTTGGTGGAGGATTTAGGTTATAATTGATTTTGGGCAATTGTAGAATGGTATTCGAAGAATTCGATAACTCTCATAATTTTATTGGCTATGATTTACTCCGTATTTCGTCCATCTATGCTTTAATCTCAATTAGTACCTATTTAAACGAGCAGTCGGAGCTATTTTCAAGACTACCTGCATCCATAGATATCTGCATAAGTTATGATAGGTTTAACAATCTCAGAATCATATAATTAAACAGAAATTATTATAAATTTGAACATCCTAACATAATATATAAACAATAATATTAATATTTGTCCTGAAAGCTAATCGTATCGGGCAAACTCACTAACCATGATATCTTATCATTGGGGGCAAATCGTAGCCACCATTGTCTTAGCAAACAACTACTAATAGAGCCAGAGTCGTAAGAGAAAACTTCACCCAAACGTCTATCACATACATAGAAAAGGATCAGCATGTTGTTTCTCTGTCATGTCTCTTGTGATTTGCAATGCAGAAATGACACCAACTTAAAGGTCTTTTAGCCATCCCGAATCAAAATCAGAAAAGTTGCATGGGTTCAAAAAGAAATAGATTTACTATGTATAGTATCTAAGTTAAAGTCGCACTGCCTGCTTCTCAACCTGGAGTGAACTTGAAGAAGTGCGGTTTAATCTGTAGTTTGTATTGAGTTTTATCTGTTTTGCTTAATTTATAAAGGCTACGAATAATATTGACGATAACATTCCAGTTCATGAAAGTATTACATGTCCTTACTGGATTTTTTCTGACATTATGAATGGCGCTTTAGTAAATTGCGTCAAAACTGGTCCAGCAGTTTCAGAGATTAACTGAACCAAACAGATAGAACGACAGATAAAAATTAAAAAAAATATGTTATTTTGGTATATGTAGATACTGTATACATTCATACATAATATGTATTTAGTAAAAAGCATTAATTTTAATATTACAAACAGATAGTCCAATTTTATTTATTAGTATTTTATGTACATATTTTTGCATAGCAATGAAACACATTAATATAGATGTACCTATATGAAAGAGACCTTCCCTGTTAATAGATATAATATAACCCCAGTCATATAATACATTTAGATTGAATACATTATAAAATCAAAGCTGTGTAACATCATAATATGTTAATTGATGTAAGTAGTTTAATTACTACATTTGAATTAACATTAGCAATATACTGTGACTTTGTATTTAGGTACTGTGTACACGTTAGGACCTGATTATTTGTGTTGCAAATTGAAAATGGTTGATTAGTTCATAGAACGCCCGTGTTTGTGTGTGCAAATATTGTCGACCATATCCAATCAGAGTAAATGGTTTCGGATTAAAAATATACTCGCATACACACTTACTTTGTAAGACGGACTTGTGGTCTTAGACATGACTAACTACAGTCGTTGTACCCGGGTAAAAAAAATCTATCGGGATTTTTTTAATGTAGAATTATTGTCTTTTATCAACAAATAGTCAACATACCAATTTTTGGCTATATATTATACCTAGAACACCTCGAAGTCCAGTACAAAAGGAAACTGAACCAAAATGTAATAAGTTAAGATATTTTATAAAACACACACACACCTTTTTTATCTTGTTACATTCCAGCACTAGAAATATATGGAATCGTTTCAGCCTCCATTCATCCCCTCTTTAAAGAGAAACAGATTTCCGAAAAAACAATATACACATATTGCTCGTTAGTCACCAAGAGTGAGTATACACCATCACCCAGATTTTAGGGGGTTGGTGGATAAAAAGAAGGATTTGCCAATGAAATGTAAATATTATGGTGTGTATAAATAACAGAAAAAGCCGATGCCTCACTCTAGTCCTTCACCTTCTTCCTTGTCGAGATATTTTTTTTTTTTACGATATAGGAGGGCAAACGAGCAGCCGGAGCCATTTTCATGACTACCGACGCCCACAAATATCCGCATAGAGGCTATACAGATGCGCTGCCCTCCTTTCTCCTCCCACCTCCATGGGCCACCGGCTACTTACACACCGCACGAAACGCGACAGCACAGCTGTCACTTTACGCCAGTCTCGTGTAAGCGAGAGGTTCCTCCCCGGTCGTGCCGGCCCAATTCGACTGCATGCAAGCATGCAGTGTGGCATTGCCTCTTACCGAAAAAATCACACCAAACCCTTTTGACGTGAATGAGATTTGCACAAACATACCGTCGATACAGCTGAGATGAAAAACCATTATTTTGGGTTCTCTTGCGTATAAAAAAACCCATATTTTAAATTTTCAAATACATTTGCCATGACTGCGTAGTCAATCAAGTGTAGCTACAGTTTTATTATATGTTTATTTAAACCGGCTACTTACACACCGACATCTGCCACTTTACGCCGGTCTTATGTAAGCAAGAGGTACCTCCCCGGTCGTGCCGGCCCAATTCATGTGCATGCAAGCATTACGTGTGGCACTACCTCTTACTAATTATGTATAGAAGAAGATAAATGAATATTATAGAATTCTAAGTATATGTACCTGTACCTATTATTCTTGTAAAATAATGACACTTTATTTGGAATGTTTTATTTTTATATTCGTAACAATTTAAAAAATCTGAATATAAATTCAACAAAGAGAGACCGAATGAATTTTATTAATAGAGATACATTTAGTAATTGAATGAAACTATATTCAATTATGCTACCAATAACACAGGTTGTATTGATAAATTTAATTATTTACAAATGCTCACTCACAGTAATAATATGAGTGAAATAATTTCAATTTATATTTGCATGCAGTTTCAGCGCTATTTTTCAATAATAAGAGTTTCAGGATTGTGATATATAGGTACATATAATATATGACCAGCTGGGAAGAGGAGTTACCGCTCGCTTACATAACACTATCGACAAATTAAAAAAAATACTAAAACTACGCAGTCATGGGCCACCGGAATGGCCGATTTGAAAGGAGTAAAGGAGAGCAATGCCTGCATAACAAATATTATGTGAACGTCCGTTGAGGTCCGTAGACACAAAAATTAGTTTAAGTATTAGTTTAAGTTCAATATAGTAAGAGGTAGTGTCACTTTGCATGCCTGCATGCAGTCGAATTGGGCCGGCACGACCGGGGAGGTACCTCTCGCTTACACGAGACCGGCGTAAAGTGACACCTGTGCTGTCGCGTTTCGTGCGGTGTGTAAGTAGCCGGTGGCCCATTGAGATGGGAGGAGAAAGAAGGGCAGCGCATCTGTATAGCATCTATGCGGATGTTTGTGGGCGTCGGTAGTCATGAAAATGGCTCCGACTGCTCGTTTTCCCTCCTGTACCATAAAAAAATAGTCGTTGTGAGTGATAGCGACAGTCGATCTTCTTAGCGTAAACTAAAATTTATATTAATTGCAGTCGATCGACAAAGGATGATGATATATTTATTCAAATAGCTATATATGGGAACAAAACAATTACACACAATAATAACTGTGA
This sequence comes from Calycopis cecrops, assembly GCA_001625245.1. NCBI lineage: Eukaryota > Metazoa > Arthropoda > Insecta > Lepidoptera > Lycaenidae > Calycopis > Calycopis cecrops. The sequence continues at coordinate 132,086 of LUGF01037470.1, forward strand.
TATAGCACGTGATTGAACGGAATTTCGGCGAGCGATGAGCTTTCATTGTGTTAGAATAACTAGATTTTCATGATATTATCATTAAAATTACCTTGTATTTGACGCTTGGAGAAACGATGCAGGAAATTACGTTTGAGTAACATTATAACTATGACGCTCATGCATGCATATTATGCATATTATCATCATCATCATCATCATCAGCCGCAGCCGACCACGACTGGTGTACACGACCCTCCCTTGCCAGCGCCAATGGTCACGGTCACAAGTCACTTGCATCTAGCGGCTCCCCACCACCGTAACCAAGTCGTCGTGTTGGAGGCTATCCAACACTCCGCTTTCTGGTGCGGAGTCACTCCTCAAGAACCTTTTATTCCCCAGTGGTTATCGGTTCTCCAAATAATGTGGTCTGCCCATTGTCAATTCAGTTTGCTGAGTCTCAGAGCTATGTCGGTAACCCTGGTTATCTTACGGATCTCCAAATTGTGGATCATATCTTGCAGAGAAATACCGAGCATAGCCCTTTCCATAGCACTAAGAGGTAGTGCACCACTGCATGCTTGCATGCAGTCGAATTGAGCCGGCACGACCGGGGAGGTACCTCTCGCTTACACGAGACCGGCGTAAGGTGACAGCTGTGCTGTCGCGTTTCGTGCGGTGTGTAAGTAACCCATGGAGGTGGGAGGAGAAAGGAGGGCAGCGCATCTGCACAGCCTCTATGCGGATGTTTGTGGGCGTCGGTAGTCATGAATAGGCTCCGGCTGCTCGTTTGCCCTTCTATATCATAAGAAAAAAACATAACTAAACGCTAATTATGCCTCAACGTTTTGTCCGGCATAGGTAATATTTTGTGACATAGATGGTGGTGGTATGCTTGACAAAATTTGCTTTTGTTGATCCTATGAGAACCTACATTATTTTTTGATATATTTATATTTTACTAGCTGCGTAGTGTCACCCGTGTAACGATGAGGCATATCAGGACGAGATATATACTTTACGACGTATTCCTAAAGTACCTACCGCACGTACAAAAAAATATAAAATCGATGCAGCAGTTTTACGAGGAGTACAATCAGAAACATTATGACAGGTCATGGTTTTTATAGATATAATTAATACACGTGCCACATTACGCATGCATTACGATCAAATAGTTTTAGTACGATGTAGTGCCAAGCAGCACTGCAATCGAATTGACTTTGACTGCATTGCTTGAATTTCGCTCAAATTCTGTTCCTCCTGTGATGAGTGATTAAGTCGACTTGTACCTATTTTTTTATATAAAATATAATCAGCAAAGAATTACGAATGTTTTGGCCTAACTCAAGTGCTTCTATTTGCTATAATTTCGGAGATAATATTGTGAAAATGATATAAGGAGGTAAAAAAAGTACATATTGATATAAAACAGGTTGTACCCCTTTATGTATTGGTTTAGAAAGCAATTTCTCGTGTTTAGTTTTAGGCTTTCCAGTGTTGCACAATGATAATATAACTAGTCTTGTATCATTTAACACACTCGTATTTTTTTTACTCGTCTTACAACATCTTAGTAGGTACAACTCGTAGTTTTTTCAAGAAAAATCAAGATTTTCTCCAAAATAATAATATTTTTAGAAAAATATTAAATGTATTTTTAAAGAGAATGTTTTTATCAATAATATGAAGTACTCAGATCGATTCCAGTTTCCTAGGTACATAAAATTTAATTTTTTAAATCCTATTTTCGGTTTTATGTAAAATTAAGATTTTGCACTTGTATCACTTATCAGTAATTGTACAGCCGTTACGGCCATGCAATTGTGCAAATGTGTATGGGTGTCAGTAGTCATTTAAATTATCCTATTGCACATTATCCTATTGCACATTATCAGTTGGTATTATATTTCGTATACTTTGTAATTCCCACAAGCAAATATAAGGACGCTTTTCCTGCGTGATTCTCTGTTTGCCACTTTGTAGTCTATAAGTCTACCGTGCTTTCAATAATTTCCTAGACATACCTAGTTCAAATCGGATACTGAAATATTACTGAAGTCTTTAGGATTACATTGCCTCTTACTTCAGCTAGTTTCTGGAAAAATGTTAGAAAACTTATCACAACATAAAAAGCACTGTAAAAATAAAAAAAGAAGAGAAAATATTCCGTCTCTAAGAGTTATTTACGCTCCAGGTAGTTTACCGTACTCAATAAGTAATCCTCTGAATCCATAAAATCCGCTAAAAAGGTCCATGACGGCCAATGTAATGGGCCAATGGATAATCTTCCTGCCAAAGAGCAAGCGTCTTATTATCCTTTTTAGGGTTCCGTAGTAAACGAGGAATCCTTACCTATAGTTTCTGACGAAACTGTGCTGACAAAACGAAGACGTGTCCGTCACATCTAATTTCACTGCAACGTAACTACACCACATGCCCTCCGATACACTCGGTAATGTTTCCTGAAGATTTAAAAATGTTTGTTGAATATACTTGAAATTAATCATTTAATGTTACCTCATAATTTGAATCTTAACAAATGGAACGCAGGTTTTATATAACGGTGGAAATGGCTCAAACAGCTCGGATATAGTGAACATGAAATAGCATTAGAAATTGTTTTACTAACAATAGTTCGTAAAACACAAATTAAATTGATCGATTTATAGTTTCTTTTTAATCAGCTAAAATAAAATTTCTGTATTTTTCAATTTCTGTAGAATTCAATATTCCCGATCAACATTCTAATAATTATTTCGATAGGGGAGTATTCATACCTTAATTTGTGACTCCGATCCCAAGCCACTCGTATATCTAAGATAAACTCGGAAATTGAATGAAACCTTATTGCATACCTGGGATTTTGTTAAGGACCAAGATTTTTATTATTCCTTCATCGAATGATTTGCATACGTTCATGCTCGGCAGTAGGTATTGCAATTCGGCTTAATATAATAAAAAAAATTATAAATAATGATGAGCATGAAAAGCGTTTATGCGATATAAAGACTTTACTTCAATATACATTGAAATACATTACCTGATTTCAATAATCTGCAGTAAGAAAACTTAGATGCATAGCGTTTGCCTCGATTTTACAGATTGTTAAAATGGATCCGTTTCCAATAGTGGAATCAAAAACGCGTATTTTTAGTTTATTAAAAGTTTATATTTAAGCTAATTGAAGATTTGCTGCATTGTAATCGGATCGGTACGAGCGTTACTCACGATACACCGCTGAAGTGTAAGCTATGCTTTCGTGCAAACTATGCGTTTATTTTTGCGTTTTTATTCTTGTGTTTATGGGTGTCGCTTGTCTTCTATAGACTCAATTCTCACTTCTTGCTATACTATAAAACATATTTTTTTTAGTGAGCTGTATAGACTAAACACATTAAAAACTTTCATGGCGCGATTGCATAGCCGTAATAAACGTAAAATATATTATATCAAATTCGCGTAAAATATTTTATACCAAAAGAATCATTATTTGTTTGAAATAAAAACAAATTTTTGTTATTGCTGATTTCATTCTATATGCCAAATATCTAAATGAATTTACCAGATTTAATATAAAAAACAACAAAAATCCATTAAACTTTATATATATAAATAGGATTTCAAGATTGATTCAGGTGTAAAAGGTCGCAACCCTTGTTTCCTTCATTCCCGGTAAAAGCCCAGATTAAGGTTAGATATTCTTAAATAAACTTACCTATACATAGTGATGTCTTCTTTGTGTGGTAGGACAATATCAATATAATGAAACGTTACTTGAGGTTTCAATTTAATCCATACTAATATTATAAATGCGAATGATTGATCTGATTTTTATTGTATAGCCTGATGAATGATACGCTAAGCAGTCGTTTCATTTAAGGCCTCTTGGTTTTATCAACCTTGTATACAGTTGTTTTAACTCTTGACCTAATAATATTATGATGATGCTTATATCTACGCGTCATCAATAAAAAATCATGGTACATTTGGATCCTCTATTAATAAAACTAACACACAATAACATATTATTTAAGACTAAAATATAGAGGTTTGTGTATGAACAATATCATATTTTCGTTTGAGCATCGATGCAATATTTCAAAAGAGCACGTTTCGTGTGGGCTCATCTATCATCCTGGAGAATCGCTGTAATCTATCAACTCAACTTTTGAAGTTTTCTTTTCCTATTTAATTCACGCTTTGACAGGAGAATTTTTCTAAAACGCCTTCCTATATGTAAAAGAAATTAATAAGCCCTTCTTATAACCCCCTGGGGTTTATTTGTAATTGGTTAAAAGTTTATGAAAACTTTAAACCAATTACAACAAATTGTCTTGACAAGATATAATCATTGAAGTACTTTTAGTAAGAGGTAGTGCCACACTGCATGCTTGCATGCAGCCAAATTGGACCGGCACGACTGGGAAGGTACCTCTCACTTACACGAGACTGGCGTAACGCGACAGCTACACTGTGCACTGTCGCGTTTCGTTCGGTGTGTAAGTAGCGGGTGCACATGTACGTGAGAGGAGAAAAGAGGGCAGCGCATCTGTATACACTCTATGCGGATGTCTATTGGCGTCGGTAGTCATGAAAATCGCTCCGTTTGCTACCATACTAAATATAAATTGAAGAGGAGTGGCTTTAGGTGTTACTTGCAAATGTTCCTAAAGTGGTCTAATCATGATCATGTTCCTTCTTTGTCGATGTTTGATCATGTTCTGTTCATCTATGAACTTGCGACGGTCACTTATAAGCGATACACACATTACTTCACGATACCATCTAATAATAATAGATATGACTAAGAAAAATGTTACATGACAATAATGATAATAATAGACACAAATACTACAAATAATTTTATTACCCTAGCTTTAATTTGTTCAGATGGAAATATATTTCATGTCGAAGGCTCTTATCAAATGTAACGTCATGTAACATGTGACGCTAAGAGGATGACGCGGGAAACAAAAACAGACCTGAAACTTCGCTACATCGCTTAAACAGTTTCCAAGTCACGTTTGAGGATTTTAAATGTAAGCAGCAAGGGGATTTTATTTCTTTTAAAAGATTCACTTGTGGTTTAATTATGTTGTTATATGTTTTAATAATTGTTGAACCCATTTATGTAAGTACACGACTGATGTTTAATCCGTAAGAATGCATTTCAGGTGTGAAAATTGCGGGTGAGAGACATAAGCGACCGCGACGTAAGCACGGTATTTCATAATGGGTACCATAATGAAAAGTGATTCGAGTGCCTTGCATCAAGATTTTAATATATTTGTTTCGCTTAGTCAACATTCGTTATTATCTTCACACAAAAACCTTGGTTAACAGGACCTTTTTGAGACAGCACCTTCGGACAATTCTTAATCAATTTGATCGTCACATGTTAGTCTTCATCTTCTTTGGTACTTACAGCTTTTTGTCTTAACATTGTATATAAAATCCACATCTAGTTTGTTAGCCTACTATTTTTTCTTTATATCCTTGTTCATCTACTATTCTTTTTTCATATCAGAATGAATAAGAAAATACATGCTGAAATTTCTCATTTTTAGACCAATAAGACGTGTAAAATACTTAAATACAAAATACTTACTTTACTACTTATCAAGCCAATGGGCCGCTCAATAGAACTCGATTTAAAAAATGACATAAAATGTTGTTGTAATTAAGATGAAGGCTAAAATATAAGACTGAACCGTAACTACGATAGAGATCGCAAGTTTATAATGTGTGTAAATATAAGTTGTGAGAGCATATTAGAAAGTGGCTCACAGAAGCCATCAGTTTCTGTACCCTATAAAACAATTTCACAAGTCTGAAGAAGTCTCTCACAGGAGTTTCTAAGATATTACACCGAGAGTGAACCACCTGCCATTCCAGTAAGATATAACACAATGTCACGAGTGATAAACTTTATTTTATATCTTTTAGCTACGTAATTGGATTTATTGAAACAATTTGAAGTTTACCGACCGTGCATACACAGTCAAAGAGACTTGACGCAATAAAATGTTATATTCGTCGTTTGTTTGTTTGCTAAATTTCTAATATCAATCTTCTTATTGATACATGATCACACGCATGATGTTTTGTTAAGTTATAACTTATACAAATATGTATTTCTATATTTATGAATATATAATATGTATGTCAGCGGGGGCGCTGATTTATTTTAAAATGACTAAACTAATAAACTAATTTTAAATCTATTTTATTGATTTCGAAAGCCGTAATAATATTTTCATAGAAAATAGCGACTCATATTATGTATAAAAAGGTTTTAATTTTCATAAAAACTTTATGAGATTTGAAGAGACGGGCGCATTTTCTGATGCGATATTGTTATAGTATTATACATTGAAGATGTTGTAATAACACTAATGGATAGAACACAATGTTCTTACCGTTACAGCGAGTTAAAATATTTATTTTCCTTAAAATACTACTCTATTTTATTTATATGATATTTTGTCAAGACTTAAATTTCGAAAATGAGAACCAATGATCAAAAAATGAAATATTACCAAACAATAGAGCTAAGTATTGTAAAGCGTAAAGCGCTATTATGAGAGGCCTTCCAACCACAAGCCGTGGTTCAGAACGAGATTTCGTTTTCTTTCGAATCCATTTCACAGATTAATGTGAAGATAGATCAAGTCGTTGACTATCTTTTGTGAGGAACAATCGTCTCCGGCTTAAGCGGTCGCCTGCTCTAGGGAAATAAGGTATCTTTGTGCCGCTTTATCTTAGGAGTCATAAGTCAAATAGAAATAGAAATAGAAATAATTTTATTCAATGCTCCATTAAATAAACACATTAAATAACAACACGAAACAAAATGAAAGAAAAAAAAAATTAAACTAAAACAGTGAAGAATGTTGCATTTTCATGCACAAATAGTCTAATAAGCTTCAGTAAAACGATTTCTATTATACATATTAATATTAAAAAAAAAACCGGCCAAGTGCGAGTCCGAATCGCACACCGAGGGTTCCGTAATCCAAACGTAATGCATGGTTTTCAATTATTGTAACTTTACGCCTGCCGTTTAAGTTGACAAACGTATACAAGCGGTTGCTCACACACATTTAGTAGACAACGAATTACAGTTATAAGTTGATAATGATTTTTCCAATGATCTACATATAATTTACTACTTTTCAGATTTATTCTTATATTTGTGCTATAAGTTCTTACTTCTTGCCAAATTTCACAACTCTAGGCTATAACTTTTTATTGCGTTAACTTAGAAGTGTGATTTTATCAAGGCATTAAGACGTCACTGACCTCCGTATTTGACAAAAATTTCAGCTTAATCCCTTCACGCGTTTTAGAGAAAAAGGTCTTGACAGACGGACAACAAAGCGATCCTATAAGGGTTCCGTTTTTTCTCTTTTAGATACGGAACCCTAACAAATAAAATGCATAGATTTTCAAATTAATTGTAATTAGTAGTGAGAGGTGCTTGGAACCGAATAGGGTCCGAATAGGTTAATGGAATAATCATACTTATTTAGGGAGGGTTTGATGCCACTGGCAATGATCAAAGTTTAACATAGCGACAGAGAAGGTACATACAATATCGCGCGATTACCCTGAACATTTGCATTTGTGGTAACACCTGTACAAGCTGAATCTACTACTGCCTTTTTAATATTCATGATTTTTATGCATGATCCTCATTACCAAGCTTACACAAGTAAATAAGAATATTCATATTAGGAAAGGACGAAAATTGCTGAAAACTAGGAAATCCAATCCAATCTTTAGCTGAAGCTCGATTTTATTTGCAGGTAAATTCTATACACATATTTTCTTCTATTATGATCAAATTTCAACTTTTGAAGAACAAATCCGTATCAACTTTAGAATATATAAAATATTTCTCATTGCATTGCGTTTAATATTTCAGAATGTCTAATTTTTATAAGATATAATAAGAAATTATTTAACCACCGACCTTCGCATTAAATTATGTGAATTGCTAGTTTTAT
>LUGF01037483.1:17249-34185 GCA_001625245.1 Calycopis cecrops
AGCTTAATCCCTTCAAGCGTTTTAGAGAAAAAGGTCTTGACAGACGTACAGACGGACAACAAAGCGATCCTATAAGGGTTCCGTTTTTTTCTCTTTGAGATACGGAACCCTAAAAACTAAATTATCTTAAAAATAGGGCGGTTTTTTATACCTTAATCGCACAAAAAAATCAAACGGCCATCCTTGATGGTAGGAATAGGTACTTGTCGCCGATAGAGAGTCTCAGATCACGACTTAATGTATATATCGAAACAAAGTTTTCCTGTCAATAGCGTAAATATACATATGCTGTACATTGCGATTGCAACTCGGACGAGGAAATGCCAAATAATTTAAACACACGCAAACTGCCCGCTTCGTAAGTCCGATAACAGCGTAAGATTCTAGTAAATTGTCGCCGATTTCTGTAATGCAATATTCCAGATCCATCTGGGGTCGTAAAACTTAAGCATTGCAAGTTCGAGACAGCCCAATTTAATACCGGCCCTCGTAAAATCTACATGTAACAACGTAGCGGCGTCTCTACAACTACTCATAATTTTGAAACTATCATCAATGTATTATGTGTAATATGTTTAATGTATATACATAAATAAAGATTTTTCTATTTCTATTTCTATTAGTATGAAACATCAGCGACTGCTGATTCAAATCCGCGATCCAAGAATTTCTGTTTATTGTAATATGCGCTGTAGCCGAAATCGGCCAGAAAGATTGATATATTTTTATTTCTATAATATAAATAAATAAAAAATAAAAATATAAAGCCTGTTTATTCCTTAATTGTATGTTACAGTTTTACTTAATTTTATTGAGTATTTGTTAGTATTAATATCTACCTAATTGTAATCTTAACACTTAGTGTCGTTTAATTTTTTTTATTCAAAGAACCTAGGTTGGGTAAAGGCCTTCTCCAAAATAGCCCGCGTACCTCTATATTTTGATATTTGTCTATTATTTCTATAACAAAACATTAAATATATGTAAATTCTCTTACATATAAAATCTACCTGTCTTATCTTGTCTCTGAGGACGGCGCGCGGCGGCACTAGCCTGATTTAAGGTTCCACTAGTTGAATAGTAACAATTCAAATTAAAAAAATAACGTTTATCCATTGAACTATATTACTATCGTATGAGCATGTCACATGTCATTATGGTACAAAGCTCTTGTTAAGACCAATCAAATTACCTAATATTATGATATGGAACTGATCTGGACATAGGATAAAGATGATACGTAGCTATAGGCACTGCAATAAGATACCGCAACTCATTTTGAATTTGTGTTTGTTTAATTTGTCAATACAAATATGAAATAACTTATTTCACTTCAATGACAATCAAGGTCGGATGCCGGAAATAGGCATGAAAAGTGCTAAAATATAGCAATATTATCGTGTTTGGGCTAGTCAGTATTGATCTGATAAGGTCTCATTGTTCTATTATAATAATAATAAAAAGCTTATAAGCATGTTTTATTTTTATAAGTAGGTAGTTATTAATTTTATTAATAAAATTATTAGCAGTTTTAGCAGTAAATTAAACCACATATACTATAACCCCCTTATTAATAAACATGGAATAACTTTATTCAAGTATTAACCTAGTAATAAACTGACATCTGTCAAATTTTATAATTTTTATGTGTTTTTTAATATGGAATTTGACAGATGTCAGTTTATTACTAGATTAATACTTGAATAAAGTTATTCTATGTTTATTATTAAAAGTACCTAAGTTGTATAATTATTATATTGTTTCACTAGCTTCCGCCCGCAGCTTCGCCTGCGCGGAATTTCGGACTTAAAAAATGGAGGTTCTCAATTCTTCCGAATGAAAGATTCACAGCTGCTCCCCCGTAGATGATAACGTGATAATATGTAGCTTATATGTTGACCCGACCTGCTAGTACTTAATATTCAAGCAAAATTTGAAGTAAATCCAAGGAGTACTTTTTGAGTTTAGCCCGGACATACATACAGACAAACAGACAAAAATTCTAAAAACTATATTTTTGACTTCGATATCAATCGTAGAAAACGCGCCAATCAGTGTTGTAGCTAGACGTTATAGTTTGTGGCTACATCAAAGAAGAAAAGTGGCTAAATCTGTAAAAAAAAACCCATTCAAAAATTGGCTAGAAGTGGCTAAAATATTTCTCACGTTTTGAAATGTGTTTTTACTATTTTTAATATTATTATAAGGATAACTGTATGTGGGTCTAATTAAAGAATATCTAATAGCGTTAAAAATATATACCAATTAACAAAAGGTTAATCAAAAATGAATGTAAAGGTTAAAAATTCAAAAAGTCATCTGATTCGTCGTCAATACGATAAGATGATGTGCCATTGATTTAGTCGTTTTTGTGATTTTGTTCAAAAAATCTGGTGGCAAAACATTCTTGTGGCAAGCTTTTTTCAATTATTTACTTGATTCCTAATTAAAACAAAAAGTGTCTAGAAGTAGCTAAATTGAATTTGGTGGCTAAGGAATTATAATATAAAGAATGGATTAATTGCATAATATTTTAAAATACTTCTGTATATACGATGTTTTTAGTTCTTTTGTCGTATAGTAGGAGAACGTACTGGTTTTCTCCGCTACCTGATCGTGATAACGCCACGACGTAGAGTTGTCCGTGCGAGAAACAATCTTGTCGTAAATCTATTCCTACGTGTTTATATGTTTGTCCCTGTGATTTGTTGATGGTAACAGCAAATGAAAACTTAATCGGAAACTGTATTCTTTTAAAATTAAAAGGTATTAGCACCGTTTGACCAACTGCTGGACCAGTTAAAACAATAGCAACTATTAGGTTATTACGCAGAAATTTAATTTGAAGTCTGGTTCCGTTACACAAATTTGGTGGTTTAAAGTTTCTGAGTAAAATAATTGGAGTATTTATTTTTAATTTTAAGCAATGTGGAGGAAGGCCACTCGGGTTTAAAGAATTGAGAAACTCTTGTGGGTAATGTACCACATCTTCTTGATCCATTACATTGTCAATGGAAGTGTAGTTTACGCTATCTCCGGGAAGTTTTTTTAGAATTATATCATTAATTTCGTCAATACTACTATTTCTTGCCGATAATATTGCCTTTTGACACATCCATTGATAATCTTTGTTTTCTATTTGAGCTACATCTGGATATACTTTGGAGATTAGGTCCTCAATGTTGGTAACTTTTTCGCCTAAATCTTGATCAATATCAATTTTCGTTTAACAGTTAGATATTTTTCTTTTAAAAGTAACTTTTCCGGGAAATTTGGACTGCCTCCGCCTAAATGTGCTCTCATATTAGTATTTAGTTTTAGGGTATGAACATACTTCCATAAGTTTTTAAACATACTTTTACAATGTCAGCTCTAGTTCCCCTAATGATCACTGCTAAAGTTTGTCGAAAATCACCAGCAAACATGACAGTGATTCCACTCATGATTTTGTTAGAGCTTCTAATATCTTTAAGAGACCTATCTAAAGCCTCTACATGAGCTCTATAAATCATTGTACATTCATCCCATATTATTATTTATTTTACGGATAAAGCACACACTATCGTTTTGTACAGAAACGGTAAGGGGGAGTTTAAAAGCTATAAAACGCATTTATAAGATTGAGTATAGTGTCACAAACTTATCTGACCCGGTGACAGCAGCGCTCAAGTCTAATGAAGCGTTGCCATTAAAATAAAAATCCCGATTTTTAGAGTAAAAATAATGTGTGATGCAGGGACTAATTAAAATTATGCGGTCACAACACTAAAATCATAATAACTGTTATTTGAGTGAGTTAATTAAAATAAAAGAGTGAAGCTATATTTTAATGCTATAATTATGGTCGTGTAAAAATCTAATTTACAAACAATCAACAATTTTACAAACGGTATTAATGGCGCTTGGAGATTTTTCTCTTCTTACATAAAACCATGCACCTTTGTATTCTTAGTTATTTTTTGTGTCATTTTTATAAGTTTTCTGTGTACATAAAATATTATAAATAAATTAATAAAACTTTTAAAACAATGTTTCTCGCATCCCTTTAGGGTAAATGTGTTAAATGTGCGTCGCTCCACCAATAAAACTGACAATAGATTGTCATTTCAAAATGACAGCTTTAGTTCCAGTCTCGGCCACCCGGTCAGATATGTTTGTGGCGTCGTAGGTATCTCAAGGAAAGGACACTGGCTCGTCGAGATTTAAATGTTTCGCTGCTAATAACTTCTAACGACGATATCTCAAAAACTATTCGTCTAATTTATATAATGTAAAGGACAATTTTAATCAGCATTTAACGCCTAAGTTAACTAACATATTCATTTGGATAAGGATTAATACGGAACTAAAGAAAAATGGCTTTGAAAGCAACGTACCTTTATAATTAAAAATTTGATCATAAAAGTGGTTATAGTGAGTCAACCTTAAAAGCTAGATATATGCTGTCTTTTTTACGGACTTTTTTATAGAACTTTTAGAGAAGAACAATTTTGTCATAGATGATTTTTGCGTTACTTTCACCGTTTACCCAGCGCACGAAAGGAAAGCTCTAAATGAATAAATTTTTTCCCCGTTTTCACAATAATTTTAATGCTGCTCGGCTCTTATTAGTCATACCATGATGTTATATAGCCTATAGCCTTCCTCAATAAATGGACTATTAAACACAAAAAGATTTTTCTAATTCGAACCAGTAGTTCTTGAGATTAGCCCGTTCAAACAAACAAACAAAAAAACAAACTCTTCAGCTTTATATTATTAGTAAAGATTTGGTTGTCAGTCTTGATGAATAATTAAATAAACGCGATAAAATCTGATAAAGTAGTTTTATGGTAAGCGCTTTAATGTTTAATTTACATAAAAAAATAGTTTTAATATTTCTAGTAGGATCACAGACAATTGCAGGACATTGCCCCGACAAACCAAAAAATTAATTTGTAATGTTCTCTTGGGGTACACATTATATCATATTACCAGGCATTAAAATATTATACAAACTATCTATATAGTATAGTTTCTGTGCAGACAGTAAGACGTATTCAAATTAATCCCCCGGTTCATAACTGAACAATTTGAGTATGAAATGAATAACGTGACTCCTTTGAGAAAAGAGGATTGAATATGAAAAGTAGTTTATTAGATAGAAGTGAGTCTTATATTGAGTGATCTTTATTATCCGTATGTCTTTAGAGTTTACGAGTATCTTTGACTTTGAAATTATAGCCGGAACGCGTTTGATGTCACAAATCATTGATTGAGATCACGTTGATTGTCATTATTGCTTAGAATAATGCTTGACTACCGTGAATACAATTAACTACTCTATTTAAGCTTGACTGCTCTAATGGAAAGAATATATTGCCATTAATTAGGGACATCAATAGCGTCAAGTAATATTGTTCATAAAGACGGAAATAATTGTTTCCTTTCACTTGTATTCCACAAATTTCTTATTTATCCCAATAAGTTTGACCTTAATCACGAAAGCTTAGTAGATTTCTTATTAATTAAAATATTTCTGCGTACTGGTTTTACATGCATAATTTTCCGGTGCCAGGGAATATTGGAAAAAAATTGAAATATGCTTTAACTATTCTAAACAAATACTCCAAAAAAATTATTATAAAAGAAATTTTTCGTATAAGTTCGATGCGGGTAATGAAAGTTTTGATCACTCCAAGCTTAACTGACTAAACTATTTTATCACCACCAATACCCACACATACACGCATAGAGATTGTGCAGAAGAGTTGTTCTCCTTCCACTTTCTCCTCCATGGACCACCATACAACCCGCGACAGCATATCTGTCACTTCACGCCAATATCGTGTGATAGAACGGTATCGCTCCAGTCTTCCCGGCCAAATTCGGTTGCAAGCGTAGCTCTATCTTTCTCTTTTTTATGGTACAAGGAATCAAACAAGCAGTTAAAGTCTTCTGAAGACTATCGACCCTGATAACCGTACAGTTGTGGATTGGTTAGACAAGATTTGAGAGAGGCGGGATGTCACAATGAAGTAGATGGGATGAAGATTAAGACAGAAACCTCATTTACCTACTAAGGGCATTCATACTCAAGAAAAGACTACAACTATTTATTAAAAAGAGACCTTTTCACCCGTTTGTTGTCCTACTTTCACCCTAAAACATTACCGCCTTTACTTATGAATCTATGGGTATGCAGAATTTTAATTTTCTTTAACAGCCTGAATTACTTGACAAATTTTATTTTGTGTTCCTAACATACATACACGTGGGTTGTTCCTTATTGGTATGTATGGGTGGGTTGAGCTCCATGGGAGTAGTTGGTTTAATAATAGGACCATCCTTTCTTTATTGAACTAAAATATTTTATGTTTTTCCAGATCGTTGTTGCGTTTAAATTTATATTATAAGTTAATGTTTTAGGTAATAAGTTTTTTTTATTTAAAGTTAAAAGTTTTTAGTTGAAGTTAATTAGATAGGTAAATAAAACCCGATATTAGAATGACCATATATTATGTTGAATTATACTCCTTATAGTTGTTCACAACTTAATTACAAATTTAAATATATATTAACTTTACTATTAATCATATCACAATAACAAAGAATAATCTGTAGGGTGTGGGTTATCTGTTTGGTTTTCAAATAATTATATCTGGGAAGTTACAAGCAAAACTATTAAGAATTTACAGCCTTAATGCATATAAATTATATATAAATACTAATATTTAATTTAGAAAATAAATTATGACTCAGCTGCGAGGAGAACTATTGCAGTCCACACGACAGTTGTAGAATACTGGTACCAACTTGACCAAGTATATTGTTTCTTCAATAGTTAATTAATAGAAATAACCCTTTTCCAAGGTAATGGGTTATCAGCGGTGACCAGCCCAGTGTCACTTTACCGCTTGGTATTATTTATGAAATGAGCACAATTCAAGGATTGTCAAAGCCCTTTTTAATATATGGCCATTTTATTATTAATAATAATATATATTTAAATTAAATAAGTCACTCCATTAGTGAACTATTATTAGCTTCCAAAAATACAAGAAGACAAGAAGCTAAAAAAGACATGTCACAGATTGACATTTGAACGCGTCTTCTTCTTTTTTTTAAAATTCAGCCATAGGCAAAAATAAACTTGTTACATCGTAATGTTTGTGTGCCAAATTTACCGTTAGGAATCAAAGATGGACGCAGTCCCTTATTCTCATATACTACCCAGGATCCCGGGTGGCTCAACCGGGTACAGTGTCCCTCTAGCCACAGGCTGGCCTCGGTGAAAGGCCAGACTTCTCCTCCTTGGGGGCCGTCCGGCTGCCTTTGAACAGTCCCTACTCTAACGTTGGAACCGCTCAATGGGGTCATGTTTCCATCCTGACCCCTGGGCTCAGTACTCCAACGGAGCACGCCATGCCGGTCCCAATCCACGCCGCCATCTGCTAATTTTAGAAAGACGGGTGAAGGACCTCCGACATTGGCTGACCACGACCGCCACCCAGGGGCCAAACAGACGCAGAGGACAAGGAGGACCGAGCGCACAGAGCTGGTATTCATCAGAAGAGGCTCTGAGTACTGCACGGTTTATGACAGATATTTTAGAAGATCATGTAGTGCCTTATGCTATATGCTATATTTCAATTTATGCACGACGTCACGTAGCGAGTTTTTGACGCAGTACTTGGAATAGGACGGTGTGCAGGGTACGCAAGGAATCTTGACTTCCAGCCAATAGAACACATTTGTGACACGTTAATACAAAAGCTCGATATCCCGCTCCCAATACCCTAGGAGAACTCCAAATCCCCATCAGGGTAGAGTGAGGATGCATAACTCAAGAAGCTATTTTTATAAAATTTTTAGGAAGGAGGATGCTTTTCATGATAAATATATGAAGAGAAAACACACCAAATTAATTAAATAGATTTACTGAGCATGCTTAGTCCAAACACAATGTAATAACGATAACAGCAAGATAAACATACCTAAAAATATCTTTGAATTAAAACTTTTCAAGTTTTTTAAAAAAATATAGGTAGTACATTTCATAATTTTATTCATTAATATGATTTTAAACTTTAAAAAATCACGGAATCACATTTATAGTTAGACTATACAAATCCAATTCATTTATTTAAACTATTAAAAAGAAATCGATATTTTCGGTAAATATACAGGCTGGGCCAATTCTTTAAATGACCTGTGTATATTGATAATTTTTATTATAAGCTACCACACGCAATATTATAATCCCTTTAACCTTTAAATCATTAAAAAAAATAAAAAAATGACTAGGTAGTCATGTACATGATCTTAGAGATAATTCAAATGAATTGATGCTTTGAGAGATTCGCAATATGGAAATAGTGATATCCATTTACTAATGACCTCCTCCCCCGTCACTGACGGCGCTCCCCGGAGCCCGGCGACATCGCGTCTTAAAGAGCTTAGGGATAATGGGTGTCCCAGGACCCAGGAGTTTCATCACATTTACTCGCCATTTTTAATTTAAGAACTCTCTTACAAATGTATTAAGTATACGCGAATATTACCTGCTCATTACAATAAAGTTTGTTGATGTAGTTTTACCACATGAGTAAGTAATACGTCTCTTTACTCTGTGGTTTTACTGTGCTGTTAGACAGTTTGTCGCCTCTGAAACCTGCAATAAATTGATAAAGTACATACATCACTGACAAGTTCTTCTAGTAGCTGTTGATAATTAATTGTAAATCACAAGGCCGCGGATTCGATTTCCTGGCTGGACCAAAAATTTTTATTGATAAAATTTCAACAGCTTTTTCTTTTTCTGAACAATTTTTGGTATTAATTGGATTGTTATTAATAATCATGCAAATTAAAAATGTACGAGTTTATATTCAATATTACTTTATTACTTATTCCTTTGCAAAACCTGCTAAACGGATTTTCATGAAATTTGGCACATACATAGAGGGTAACTTGAATTAACACAGGATAGTTTTTATCCCGAAAAAATGTTTCTATGGGATGCCAGGGGATGATTTTCTATTTTCCACGCGATTGAAATTTATGCGGTTGAAACCGCGGGGCGCAGCTAGTTTAAATATATATTTAAGTGTTCTGGTAGTTTTTTTTAGATTAGGTTAATATAATCGAGAAATGACACATCTGAAACTCTGCCTGTCGATCAAGAAATATGAAAAAGAAAAAGACGTTGCAGAGTTACTACGGTAGTTGATTTTAAAAGCGGTGAAAGCGGTTTATGCTTTACAACATTAATCCGTACCACTATTACGAGGTTTAGTCACAAGTGCACTTGAAATTACTACTGCATTTAACTTTAAAACATGAAGGAAGAAGCAATCTATTTCATCCTTACTGTGAATATTTATAAACTTTGGCGGAATAACTATCAACCACTGTCAAAGTTGTGAAGTCCTGGCTTTGGTTGAACCGGCGGCGTGATGCTAGATCTAATTCAAACATTAATTTTAATAATTCTTTTACTGGCCCGGCACACGTAGGTAGTCATAATTGCAGAATTTGTTGCCATGGAAACGTGTAACGTATAATTGCGAAACTTTCAAACCCGTGATATTACTCTATTTAATTAACATCATTTTTATCAATAAAATATCTTATCTTAATAATTATAATCCTATTGTTGATTAATACACATCTAGAATCACAGAGGTAAAACGTTATTGTCTAGTCATTCTATGAGTTATAAATGATGTAACTAACACGACTTTGGTTTATATAACAATATACATAGAAAACAATAATTACACTTTGTTTTTACAAGAATTCGAAAGAAAGATTTAATGTATTATATCATTATAGTATGTACACAAATATAAATTAATAATAAGTTTTATTTGTGTAGCGTACAGGCTATAATAAGTAAATAAATGAATATATAATTGTTCATATTCGTAATACGATATATTGTCTGTATAATCTATTATAATATAAATTATATTCTGTGGTCTTGCTGAACGAACACGCAGAATGAGACCAATGATAGACATTGGAAGATGAGTGAGTCAAATGATGTCTGTCTGTCTGTCTGAACTGTACAGATCACTTGCTAGAGAGCAGAGCTGAGGTACAGACGAGACTCTTGACAGATCAGGAAGCCGATATTAGTTTATTATATTATATATGGTCTTAGATATTATGTTTATTTATCATTATATTAGCAACATTAGTTACTCAGTAAGTATACATATAGTTACACAACGCTTATAACTGTGTCTGTTGACACTGAGAATGTACTTAAGTTATTCAATCACTTAACACTACATGTCTCGTCAGGATTAACCCAACAATAATTGTATAACCGGGTGTGATATACCCTCGTATACCAACTCGTGCAAGTTCATATTCAATGTTTATTAATAAAGTCGTGTAAATTATACACTGGTACAGTTTTCCAAAATATGTTATGATAGCATAGCGGTTTTTTTTTAATTTAAAGGGGAAAACGAGCAGTCGGAGCCATTATCATGACTACTGAAGCTTATAAACATCCGCGCATAGGCTATACACGCGTTGCCCTTCGTCCTCCTCGCTCTTACAAGGGCCACCGGCTACCTACACACCGCACGAAAATCGAGAGCACAGCTGTCACTTTAAGCCGGTGCAGTGTCGTGTAAGCGAGAGGTTATTGTTTTTGCCTGCATGCATGCAGCATGGCACTACCTCTTACAAAATTTTTAACTAAATTATTTAAAAAAACTATAATAAATACCTAAATATGGTGTCTAGCTAGTAAACTTATAAACAATAATTAGTAAAATTGAAATTATACAATATTATTATGAAATGCTCTTTGTTGAAATTATAAGGGGAATAATAAAACGAGCGAATAAAAAATAACTTAGCGACTGATGATGAGATACTGTATTAATCACTTGAGCGGTAAAAAAATAAGTGAGCGAAAAATAAACTAAACTAACAACGAATCTTGGCTAATAATAACATTCAAAACGAGCTTACAAAACGTGAGCTGCGATTAATCCGTTTGACGTATTAAAAATCTAACTGAGCGACGAAATTATAATCTTTAATTTTGTATTTTTAAGTTTTTATTCTCGTAGGTACTTACATAGTCTCCTGAGTCCTGGCACTGGCACGCAATGCTTAAAAAGAAATTCCAATATTTATTAATAAGAACGTTTATTATTACACTATAAACATTTTTATCCTTTAACTTTTACATATAAAATTATAAATGCCATAAAATAAAATTATAAAATTTTATATTTATATTACAATATTTACAAATAAACGTAATATTTAAGTATATACCTATTGTTTAGTAAAATTATTGAAATTTTACATAGTATGAAACAAAGTCAATTTCCGCCGTCTGTTTGTCTGTATGCTTAGATCTTTAAAATTACGCAACAGATTTTGACGGGCTTTTTTTTAAAGACAGAGTGATTTAAAAGGAAGGCTTATATGTAGGTATATTAACATCGAACTTAACGCGTGCGAAGCCGCGGGCAAAAGCTAGTTAGATAAAATATTTTCTTGTAAGTAGTCTAGAGTGGTAAACGTATTCACAGCTATAAAAGTTGACGAGATCTATCTATTTAACTTAAAATGTATATAAATAACTTAAAATCTTTGGTCTTCACTAATTTCTAAGAAAAAGATTTTCTATGAAACAAGCTACCTAGTACTTGTTTTGTAACAATGTTTTGTGATGAATAGAATTTCAAAGTCAAACAAACTCGGTAATTTTAAAACTTAAAGTCGTTTGTTTACATTTTTCGTGTGCTACCTACTACGTACTACTAACCTGGGCTACCGCTAAGATAAATTTAAGAAAGAAAGTCGGTGTCGTGAAATTTCATATATGAAAACAAAAAGATTTTGTTTTATTTCATGCAATGAAAATGAATGAAAATATCATAAAATTAGTAATCATTCCCATGCCTTGACTGGAGTGTTCACCGCTTCGCCTTCCGCCACGGTTATTAAAATATATTGATAACTTCAACATTTAAGATTTTTATTATACGCCATCTAGCACCCCACCATACATATATAAGTAATATATCATAAAAAAGCTTTTTTTCATATTGCTTAAATACGTGTTGCATATGCATCATGCATGTCCCAGAGCGGAAGTAGGACAAGCCTGACAGATAATGCCTAAGATATACATCCACTAAACACTGGGATATTCGTATTATAGGAGTTCTTAGGGATAGGGATAGGGATAGGGATATTATATTATATAAATTGATGCTTTGAGACATTCGCAATATGGAATCCTAAAAAAGTGATATCCATTACCTAATAAACCCCTCCCCCGTCTCACTTTAGGAGCTTACTGGTCCCCGATGACATCGCGACTTAAAGAGCTTAGGGATAATGGATGTCCCTAGAGTTTCATCACATTTTTCTCGCCATTTAGGGTTCCGTAGCAAAAAACGGAACCTTTATATATTCGTCATGTCTGTCTGTCCGTATGTCCGTCAACAATATGTCACAGCTATTTTGTTCCGAAAATATTGGGAATTTGTAGTTGAAACGTTGTAGGTTGATTGGTGTATTATGTGAACCGCTATTCGAGTTTTGAGTAAAAATGAATAAATTTTAAAAAGTACAAGGAGGGGGGCAAAAGGGGACATTGAACTAAACCTATTTTTTTTTATCCAACCCGTATGTAAGGGGTGTCTTTGTAAAGTTCTTCAAAAATGACAATAAGGTGATCAAAACTTATAATATACTTTTATTTATACATATACTAGCTGCGCCTCGCGGTTTCACCCGCGTGACTTTCGATCCCGTGAGAATATCAGGGAGAAAAATAGATGTTGGCCGATTCTAAGACCTACTTAATATGCACACAAAATTTCATGAGAATCGGTCAAGCCGTTTCGGAGGAGTACGGGAACGAACATTGTGACACGAGAATTTTATATATAAGATAATTGATTTAATTTATTTATTTATTTACTGGCTTTCTATTTTTCATGAAAATAATAATAAATGCTCGCTTGATTAGTGCTCGGTAACATTAAGGCAATAATTTTTCAATAGACAAGGTTGATAAAAGCGAGAGGCATTAAATTAAACCACATATTTAGTGTACCATTTCCAGGATACACAAGAAAAATCAGATTAATCGGAGCAGTAGTTTAGCCTCCGGAATTCTTTAAAGTTCTTTTTACTTCGAATACAGCGTACGTCAGCTGATCGTCGACTATGGGCGGCCGGAGTCATTCGCTCCGTGCGAGGTTGTACGCGCCAGTGCAGAGCATGAATACATTTTTTCGCTATTTGAAAAAAGTATTTTCGAATAATAGTCGTAAATCTTTTTTTTAATAGTGTCGGATTAACTGTAGGCACTCGTAGAATATGTGGTTTAATTTAGTGCCGCTTTTATCAACCTTGTATACATATATTGAAAAATTTAGAAAAATACACATTATAGGGCAAAATACCGGATTGACAATTCGGCCACACAACATTACACGTTACTATGACAACATAATATTTCCAATAATGACTAGAACTTTATAGAATTATACTACTCACCAACTCACTTACTACTTAACTACTGATCAAATACTCATAGTATTTGGTGCGAAAAAAAAATGAACATCCTTTTCGTATAACTTCGACTTTCTGTATGCTTTTTTTTAATTGATAGGAGTCGCGACTTCCATAGATAACCGCAATGAAATTACACAGATGCGTTGCCCTCAATCCGCTTCCCTATAAGCCACCGGATACTCACACACCGCACGAACCGTCATAGCATATAAAATATTACTTTGCAATGATGCGAGAGTATGTGAGCGAAAGTTAGCTCACCAGTTGTGCCTATTCGACTGCAATGCAATAAGGCACTGCCTCGTACACAGTTTAAGAGACAGTAACGTTACTTTTACAAATACATTTGGTCGAAAGAGCAGCACACATCAATCAACAAGAACCATAGCAATGTTTCAGTTCATAAATTCTGGAGTCAAACTGCAAGTAATAAATAAGGATCGGATTCAATGCACTGCGCCCAAAACGGGAATGCGTCTTTTATTGAGATGTATTGCGGTGTGTTCATGTGTGAACCTATAAATGTGTGCATACGAGTGGCACAATATGTGGTGGAGGCTCATTATCATCACAATGTATGTGTACCCTTGTCTTGAAGACTTCTAAAGGCTTGCGTAGAGGAGGGATTCTTGTCGGCGGACTTTTTTTCCCGCTAAAATAGATCGCTTACAACTATATCGAGTAACGCAAACGAGGGATTAAAAGGTGTATGCGATACATTTTTGTCAAAAAAGTCCGCGGACAAAAATCTGTCACCTCAATCCAGCACGGTTGCTGTAAAGCTTCTAAAACGTCGGTATTAGAAAATATTCAAACAAACCAGGATAAAGGCCTTTTTCGGGTAATATTAGGAAAATGTTAAAAAATCGCAATATTAGGAATATGATTTACTTTGACCTATTGAATATATCATGTGCAATCAGCACACATTTTTAGCATATAAGAGTTGGAGAAGATTCTTTTTTATGTTTAGACTTACGTTTGACCACTGTCTCACCTGATGGAAAGTGTCGACATGGCCGACGATGAAACATGCTTGCCTCCCTGATATGTTTACTCTTGAAACTGTACAAATGGCGGGAAATACAGACACTTATAATTCATTCTATAGTTTTGTACCGTTTTTGTACGCATTATAAATGTCAAGCCGAATCTTTTAGTACGTGTTGATAGAATATTCGACAAAAGCAAACACGTAGGTAAGTGTAGCATTGTCGAATGTCTGTGTGTGCGTCTGGTTCTCCGCAGATAGAAAGGTGAATATTAAAATATTTATATACCGTTTTATTTAGATTAAGTCGTCACTGTTTCCCTTCCCTTTCTGCGCTACCTGGATGTCACAGAATATCGGCGTTGGAAATATTTACATGATATTTCCAACAGCTATACTGAGTGACAATCCGATTCAGTGTAAAGTTGCATTACTGATTAAGTCATCAGTTGGAGTTACTTGTTTGCCAACTTTAAATTTAAAATATTGTATAATGTGTTATCGTGTATTGTAGCATGTATTCTTATTGTAGTATGTATTATGTTTTAAGTATTGTGTAACCAATGTAACTTGCACTGAATAAAGATTTTTCTATTCTATTCTATTCTAAAATAAAGGTTGAGCAATTCGGAAACGCACTGCCCGAAATATCTCCGATGAAATATTATATGAATAAATTTATGAAATATTTTTTAAAAACACAATTTTCAATATATTCCAGAGCCTTCCCTAAAATATTAGCAATACTCCATACACGATCGAACTTGTGTAGGGCAACTGTACCGGTAAGTATTCCCTCACTTTCGATATGATTCCTAGTTTCTTGGCAGCAGCGCTCGGATTCATACGAATGGAAGATAATATTTTAGTTTTATTTTAACTTCTGCTGACGCAATCAGTTTAAAGGGTACTCTTTAATATATTAGTTTTATATATTGAAGCATTCCCTCTTCATTGTTATTTATTGACTATCGAAGACATTCATGAAGCAGACTAATTTGTCCTTCACTTCATCTACGTCATAGTCATCTCACCTCTCTCAAATGTTATCTAACCAGTACAGGAGTAATATTATAATTTATTATACAATTACATAGCTTCCACGCATACCTTTTTGATGTCCGTAAATCCACAACTATTCTGTTTATGCGTCATTTCTTACTGCGTTCAACAGTTACAGAGGAAATGACTTCCTTCTCAAATATTTTCGATCAGATCTTAGAGGTCAAAAGAAAACTCATACAATGTGATGATGATGAATCTCAACCACGTATGATACCTTTATTGGTACACAGAACAACACATCGCAATACATCTCAATAAAAGACGCATCGCAGTTTTGGAGCGCAGTGCATTAAATTCAATCCTTATTTATTAGTTGCAGTTTGACTACAGAATTTATGGACTGAAGCATTGCTATGAGTGTTGTTGATTGATGTTTACTGCTCTCTCGGCCAAATTTAGTAGGAGGTAGTGCCACACTGCATATTCGCACGTAGCCGCATTGGGTCGGCACGACCGCGGAGGAATCTCTCGCTTACACGAGACCGGCGTGAAATGACAGCTGTGCTGTCGCGTTTCGTGCGGTGTGTAAGTAACCGGTGGCCCATGGAGGTGGGAGGAGAAAGGAGGGCAGCGCATCTGTATAGCCTCTATGCGGATGTTTGTGGGCGTCGGTAGTCATGAAAAGGCCTCCGATTGCTCGTTTGCCCCACTATACTGTAAAAAAAAAAATGCTATGATTGTTATTAATTGATGTTTACTGCTCTCTCGACCAAATTTATTTGTAAGAGTAACTTGTAACTGTATTTTACTCGCTCACAAGTAATGAGAATGCCTTCGCGCTCCGTGTTGTTTGCGAGTCAGATATCTGAGCCTATTGACAAGAAGGGCGGAGTCTAACGATGTCGATAGTGTTTGGGCTCCGATGGCTCGTTTACTCTCTTCTACTATAAAAGGCCCAGTCTTAGACAACAAAAGCTTTAGTTCTACAAATAGGTAATCTTATATCACGAGTGAACTTATCCGTAAAGGTTTCAGATTCTTATTTTATCAATTCTTATTATTATCTTACATATAATAAAACAGTAAAATTTTAGTGTCGTACATTGAATATATTTACGAAAAACTAATCGGTAATAAATTCAAATTTACGTGACATATTATGTCAGATTTTTGTCAGATGTAGGGTACATAACGTAGACAGAGGATTCTTTTCTCTGTCTACGGTACATAATCTACATCAGCTTGAGACTTATGAATTTCAAATTCTTTTTTTCCGGCTTCTACCATAAAAATGCTTGCACGGATTTGTTCAGAAAGTATTTTAGAATCGAAGATATTTTTTTCATAAAAAGTGAAGACAATTTGTAATGAGATAAATAAATATGTAATGTA
>LUGF01037523.1:50433-64955 GCA_001625245.1 Calycopis cecrops
TAGTAAAAGTTATTAGAAGTGAACTACTGTGTTTTATTAAACAAAGTGTGAATCCAAGAGTTGTTTTATTACGTACGTAGAACATATCATGTCGGCCATCCTAACCCTATAAATACTTATTAGGACAAATTTGTTTGTCCACTTTGTCCTATGATTTAGTCCACTTTTTCCTGATCCCTAAAGACCTCTTTATAGAGGTTTTTGGTTTCCTCTTTCTTTCTTCTATTTTATTAGCAACCTGATATAACAAGAGATTCTCTTGAAGAGACGAAGACTATATGCGCTGTTGTCAATAATTAATATAACAAAATCAACCTGAAAAAGAGTAAATAACGAAACAACCAAAATAATTATATTACAGGAATACGCTAATGAAGGATGATTGTCAAAGGGCAATTTAACTCTACTCGAGGTGTGCACACATCCATTGTTCGAGAGTTGAGTCGTATGTTAGTTTGAAACAAACTGTTTTTTTTTTTTTTAGATTGTTACAATTTCTATAATCTAATGTTAGTAGTAGTAATTATTATCATTATCATTTACGCCGTCCTATGGCAATTTCGACCCAGTGGTGCTGGATGAAGCAGTCGTTCCTGGCAGCAATCATCTTTAGGATGCTGTTGTCGCTGGAACGTAAACGATGTAGCAGGGACGATGCTTTTTTGCGCATTATTGCGAAAAAGTCGTCGGTGTGTGCGTCTGCGAACATTTTTGAAGCACTACATCGCCACGGCAGCCCCAACGGCATCCTCAAGGTATTATTATAGAGGAGGAGGAGGAGAGGTATATTTTACTGTGGCTTGTGTGAATTTCGGATGACCTACATTCACCTACAGGGTACGTATGCGTAATAAACAGATTACCACTATAATACTGTAATATCCGCAGACAATCATAGGTAAAGAATTGATGAGGACATATTGTGTGAATCCTTGCGGATTAGCAGTCGTACTACGTTGTGGTGCAGTATGGGTTCCCGTTATTTCCTATACTTTAAACGAGCAATTCTTGTGTATAGGATACGATACGATTTTTATAAATGCATTTTTTGCATGCGGGGGTTTTCGGGGACGATAAATTGATCTAGGTAGGTTTTTTAGAAAATGTTATTTTATCAATGGTTCCAGGAAATAAAAGACTGCCACAATAATAACTTTAATTGAACCTTGATTTTTTTTAACGAATAGGTTAAGTTAGGAACAACTATCTACGTGTCGTGGTGGGGGCCTCATGGTAGTAGGGACTGTTCAACGGTAACCAATGAGGAGAAGCCTGACCTCTTTGCCGAGGGCGGCCTGTCTCTGTAGGGATCCTGTTGTTTGCAGATCCGGAACTCTCCAATAAAAGCGGCTGAAGGCACCCGCAGGGGTTTGGTCGATAGTGCTTCCCTGTTTGCGATCCCGACACTGTACCCGCTTGAGTTGATTTTGGGTATAAAAAATCGAGATAAAATGAAAAACCAGACACTTAGTTTCAGCAAATTGCGGAGATAAAATACATTACCTACTTAGATGTCCTTAAACCCTCGGCTTTTGTCCTTGAACTAAAAACTGATATCATAAAATGTTTACGACAGCCTGTCATGTGTAATGTGCGATAGTTTTTATTTCAGTGCCCTTTATTATGTAGTTTACTTTTTCCATACAGAAAAAAACACTTTTGGTGAGATTTTTTTATGCCTAGATATAAAAATAGATGTAAATTAAATAAATATTTATAAAAAAATATTTATTTTTATGATGTGCTTGATTATTTTATATGGACTAGCTCCTTTTATGTTGTACGAAGTAGTGCTACGCTACATTGTAACTCCCGCATACACGGTACAGGTGGCCCATGGAGGAGGGTGGAAGTAGGAAGGCAACGCATCCGTGCCAGTGCAGATGTCTATAAATGGATCCGACTGCTCATTTGCCATATAGTGATGGAGATCCTCCGTTTCTTTTCAATCTTAACTTTATTAACATTAAATAATCAGTTTTTTTATGGTATAGGAGGACAAACGAGCAGTCGGAGCCATTTTCATGACTACCGACGCCTTCAAACATCCGCATAGAGGCTATACAGATGCGCTGCCCTCCTTTCTCCTCCCACCTCCATGGGCCACCGGCTACTTACACAGTTTTGCGCCGTCCAGTTGAAAACTAACAAATAACAATATAAAACGTTCGCATGAAAATGACTGTGTACACTGTGTGACATACACATGTATGCAGCCTTGGATACCAGCTAGTTATCTTAATAAAGCAATTCTCCAGTGCATCCTAATTCCGAGTGTTATCAGCTAACGAGGTTTCTAGTGTCCGACTTAATTGATAGTCCGCGCGCTACATGCATTACATAACACCAATTTGAATTAACAAACACCAACTATAGGCTCCTTCATGACAATTAATATAATTATTAATCTTTATTCATTTAAATTACACGAAGTAGGGCCGGTTTCGATAATAATAATAATGTCGTCCTAGCCGATTTCGGCTACGGCGGCCGTCTTATATAGAACGAGCCATCGCAGGACATATTATAGTGCACAAGTGTGCGCGCAGACACAAGTGCACTCTCTGTTCCCTCATTCTCATGTTCTGATGGGACGGCAGTCCGACACGACCGGTGAGAAATCAGGAGCAGGACCGACGGCTTGACGTGCTCTCCGCGGCACGAGCGGGGCAGTTTTGAGGACAGAGAGAGGCTGGGCCGGTTTCGAAAATTAATTATCAGATATTTATGTTATCATGTATGCACTTTAGAAGTTAAACTTTTGGAGAAATTAAAGTAAATTAGACATCTACAATAGCAATTAAATAACACATTATTGTCTAGAATGGCCATTATAAAATATGATTGCCCTTTTATGGGTACTAAGGTATTTGCTTTCTCGTAATATGATACGAGCACTTAAGTTGCGGTTCCATTACTGCGTCCGTTAATTGAAGTTTCTGATAATTACATTGCGATCTCAGCACTGAAATTGAATAACTTTTATTTAGGGTTTTATATAGTTTGAGAGAAATCCCATGAAACATAAATGAAAACAAAGAGCCTAGTTCTATAGTGTACTAATATGTACTATACCTAATGTCTTTCTCGACTTCAGTTACCAAAGCTAAAGGAACCATGTGCAATGTACGCAATGTTCTGTGAAGATGTGTCAGCACTTTTTTTTATAGCATAAATGGGCAAACGAGCAGTCGGAGCCATTTTTATTCTGGATTATAAAAACCAATTTTATAATGACAGCTACATAGTCTGGCTCACACGAAATCTCCGTGTTATGAACTTTTTTTATAGTATTTAAAGCGGGCAAACGAGCAGTCGGGGCAATTTCATGACTACCGACGTCCATAGACGTCCATATTTCACATAGAGGCTATACAGACGCGCTGCCCTGCTGCAGATTTTCTTCTTCCACCTCCATGGGCCACCGGCTACTACGGTATGATTTTCTATTGTTAGTAGTAATAATAATTATTAATGCAATAATAATTATGCTACTACTATCTCCGGATCGGAGAAAGCACTCAGTTGCGGTTGATGCTATCTCCATCAATAACATCTAAGATAGATAGACTACAAATAAATGGAAACACCTAACTCTAACTTCATTTATTAATACATTGCAGTGCTGTTTTTTTTAAGTGAAATCTAGTCTTACATTTTATTAATATATTATGTCTGTATCTAATTTTAAAGTAATTAAAATTATCTAGTTAAAAAGTAAAAAAAAAGAAGCCACAAAAAAATATCTAAAATACTGGAGTGACGTAACGTAAGAACCGAATAAGATGTGAGGGAGCTTTTACACAAATCACATTATCAGTAAAGTGATTACAGACAATTTCCATTGGTAATAACTTACCCTGAGGCGGGTACGCTCTCAAATTGCGACGTATTTTTTATCCCTGCGAATTGTATAATGTGTCCATAGCTATTATAAATAGAAGGCAAGCCGCTCATTTTTGTCTTCTCTGTATACAGGGTGTGTCGTAAATAATAGATAACCCGTGACCTGGAGTTAGTACGTGTCTGAAATTGTAAGAAAAACGTAGTTTTTTTCCAGACTTCTTTACCGTATGAAAATGGCTTAGCCTTTTATACTTTTTTATAAATTTCACTACTTTTTTCATTCATTATGTTGCCATTTCATCAAATTTAGGTATTTCTTTATTATTTTTGAAGTATTATTTTTCTAAAGACGTGTGCTATTTAATTTTAGTAACATTTTAGGTGTTTTTGATGTTAAACATTTTCAAAATCGTCATTTTAAGATTTTTTTTAACAATTTTTTTCTTAATGTCAACTTTTGATAGTTTACTGTGAAAAAAAAAGTACGGTGCTAGAGCTGCCTATTATCTTAGTAAATAGTCTAGTATGTGTAAATTCTAAAAAGGTATTACAATGTGTACTTTACTAGCAATATTAAGTTATAGGAGTGAAATCAATATCAAGGCCAGAATTTTAAATTTTTAAGTATTGTTAAAAATGGTTATAAAATTTTGTCATCATGATTTTATTTTATCAAGATACTTTACACAAACAATATGGGGCCGCTCATAAAGAGTTTCAAAAGAAAAACAGATTATTTTCAGTATATTGTATATTGTTTTTTTTTATAAGACAATCTATATCCCAACAAAACACCTGTAAAAAACAAGTCTCGCAGTCTTTCTACCATAAAAAGTTGTGAGATCCATGTAATACCAAGTCGGTTAATTTATTTACTCCCTACTTAAGGAACCTTCTGTCTTGTTATTTATATTTTGTTATATTTTAAATAAAATCATCCACTTGGCCATTGTATGATTCGATTGTTTTAAAATTAGGCTTCCTGTTACATCCACAACGAGGTTACAGGGGATCGAAATTAACCTGAAATTGCTACGAGAAAAGGATGGTACAGCCGTGCCACTTTTTTGCTCGACTTGACGCGGGCGCTGCTGTGCTGATGATGATGATAGAAAGACGGGTCGGGCGTGGATCGCCTAAATCTCAAAAACTCTAGTTATCTAAATCGTCTTAAACACAATTTGTCTCATTATTTAAATTACCTGTGGATCTCACCCCTTCTGAGCAAAATGTACAAAAAGCAAAATGAGCACCACACTCAAAATGTACAAATTGCAAAACGTGCAAAACGCCAAATGTAGGTACAATACGCATATTGAACACAACTAGCAAAATGTGCAAATCGTAAAATGTACAAAAAGGGTAAATTCACAACACACTATTATACAACATAAAATTTCTACGAGAGTGGCGATAAATTATCTTGAGTACGTACTGGCACTTGAAATTTTGAGTTCTTGATTTGGTATTTATATAATTATAATAATGTCAGTGCCAACTTGTCATTCTTCGGTAACGGGATTTTATTTTAACAAAAGAACACGTGATTTTTTTTAATAATATTTATATTTATATTCCGAGATGGATACCTTACTGGTAATAGAAAAAAACCAAAAACAGAAACCAACTTTAATGTACAATGGTTACCGCTATTATTTTTTAATTTAAATTTATCAATTTAAATGGTGCCATTGACAGGATAGAAGAAGACCGCTATAATAGGAATTCACGTAAAAATAAAAATCATAGTATTTTCAAGGACGTTAAAAAAAGGCTGACGGAATGTTGCCTAGAAAATATTGAAGCATTAAAATTGTGACCTTAGTTGTGACAATGTATTTATGTCTGCGCGTGTAAAGGGTTACTAGACATAACAAAAACTACCTATTTTTTTAAATAATTTGAATAAATATTTTTGAAGTTCGATTGACTTACATTTTTTTATTTGCTGTCATTTACCATCTAGAACGGTTATAGACAGGTATTTAACGTGGTTTAATATTACCGTAGCGCGAAATTCAAACAAAGTAGTTTTTTATCGCTTATGTAAATCCTGGTTCTCCACTGAAACGCCCGTAATAATTGGAAAGGGTTTTACGATGAGGAAGGCAGGTGTTAAAAGTTTGCCTAACGTAATCATAAGCTTTTGGAGAATAGTAGTTAAGGGTTAGGAAAACATTTTAAAAGACGGTGAGTGAGTAATTTTCATATTTAATTTTTTTCTATTATAGTTATTAAAGAGGTCAGCGGCCACAGTGTTGTCTGGAACAACACAATTAAATATTTTAAGGGTTACTATAATATTTTTAAAGATTTATTCCTATTATGTAGACGTCTCAGTTTTTGCTTTAATATTTTTATTTTCTTGTTTTGATTTTGCACCAAGACAAGAATTTTTTTTTCATTTAGCTGTGTCTTCACGCTTCGTTTTTTGGAAAAAAATTATTAAGTAAAAGCAAACCTGGCATTAAAAGAAAGTAAAATATAGAGGCTATAAGTATGGGAACATTAGAAAATTGTTACTAATTTTATCTTGTGTTAAAACTGTACTTTAAAATTGTGTTTTTTAAGTTGAGTCCCTTAATAAATTCGACACATTCGTTAAATTAAACCAGTTATCAACACACATCCAGGTACGTATTACATTTACGATTAGTGTGTAGAGGTAGTAGTCTAGAGAGACTACATAGTTCTCTCGCTCACACGATGCCAGCGCAAAGTGACAGCAATGCTATCGCGTTTTGTGTGGTGTATGTTTCAGGTGGTCCACGGAGGTGAGAAGAATTCAAACTAATATGATAATATAAATTTCAATAGTATGTACGTTCCCATTGAGATCTGCTGGAATTATTTATTACTGCACTTATCTTGAACACTCGGAGTCTCGAATAAAAACTAAGAAATAAATCTAATATATAAAATTCTCGTGTCACAGTTTTCGTTACCATACTCCTCCGAAACGGCTTGACCGATTCTCATGAAATTTTGTGAGCATATTGAGTAGGTCTGAGAATCGGCCAACATCTATTTTTCATCCCGATATTCCCACGGGATCGAAAGTTACGCGGGTGAAACCGCAGAGCGGTGTTGTTAGTAAATTAGAAATGTTCTAGCTGCCGCCCGCAGCTTTGCGGGCGTGGATTTCGGACTTCAAAAATAGTACATAGTAATACATATAATATGTAGTGATTATGCAAAGAAGATTTGCATTGATTGGTTTCGCAGTATTGCAGCCGAATCGAGAAGCCGTCCTAGAGCTAATAGACGGTTGCCTATTGAAGTGAGGTGAAAAAGAACAATACTGCATACCTGTGAACAGAAGTAATATGTTATGTACTTGGTTGACCTGCTATAAAATATTTATTGGACGAATATTGCATAAGTGTCATGCAATACCTGCAAATTTTTTTTTAATATGTATACAGGGTGACTTTTTGGTCACCGGCCAAATTTTTAGATTTGGTTTAGAGTCAATTAGGTATACATTCGATTTATGAAATAAAAAAAAATAAAAAAAGTAATTAAAAACAATTAATTTGTCCCATGCTATAAACATATTTCTTGGTCACCACGTGGCATCTGACGAGTCGCGACGGCCGGCGTCATTGACCTTGAAGTCGATACATTTCGTGTATGAACAACGATCAATGTATTTTTAAGGACCATTTCGATTTTTATTTAACAAAATATTACAATTAGACTATAAAATTTAAAACACACCCTTCTAATGTTTACTTCTTTATTTCAAAATTTGGCCGGTGACCAAAACGTAATCCTGTATATCATTTTATTAGATAATATACACACAATACAGATAGATATACATTGAGATTTCAGTAGGTAGGACTTGCATAGATAAGACTCATCCGCTTGTCCCTTTCGACAAATTGTAGGGCTTATATTTAGAAAGAAAGAACGTAAGAATGTATTTTCGCACAATCACACAACAATTTACATTATATATTAAAAGATTGCAAATCGGTCTCAAGCTCGGCATTTGCTGGCATAACTGTCATTTAAGTAAAGTATAGGGAAAGGCTTAGTAAAGATAAGGATATAACACGACTCGGGGGCCATCAAGAAAATTGTCCTAACATTTGTAAAGAACCGGCATCTTATAATGTGTTAGCTCTCGGTGTAGTTTATTTACTTTTCCCCACCGCGCCCGCGTTGAAGCCCTTCAATAAATATCAAATAGAACTGCAATAGATTTTTTTTTACCCTTCTATTTATTAAATAAAAGTACCCTATATCATTTCTGATACCTCTAGGAATATGTGTACAAAGTATAATGATGATCGTTACGCTTTCACGCCAAAACTACTTAGTTTTGGCGTGAAAGCGTATCTACCAGACTCATGTTCACATCTATAAATATTGTAATAATATGCCCCGGCTGTCTGAACGCCATAAACTAGAAAACTACTAAACGGATTATATGCGGTTTTCAACCATAAAAAAAGTGATTCTTGAGGAGGTTTAAGTATATAATTTACTATGCTTATGAATGTTGAAGAAGTCGCAAAAAAACTCGCCAACTAGGAGCTTTCCACGCAAACTAATTTAGGTATAGGTAGTTGAGTAATGTACTAGCGAATTCAAAATCTATAAAAATGCTACAAAAATTCTACGATAGCATATTTTTATCTCTTACGGTTGACTTACATTAAATAACTTGGGATGGATTCCTTAAATACCTAAATAATCAAGAGTTCGACACGAAGATCACATCTGTGATTTGCAACCGAAAATTTTCTGTTTTATCCATTATAATTTAATAAATTTTATTGTTGCTTATGCCGTAATCTTGAATTTAAATATAGTAGACATCCACCTCTTTGCCTAAAAGTTGAGATGACAGTCTACACGGCTAGTCCCTATAGAGATGGGCCCCAAGCACAAAATCGGACATGAACACATTACAACTGACGGACCAAATGAAATTCAATAACGGATTAACACTGCCTATTTCTCTACGAAACACTGATATCATTAAAATACAAATTCCGCTCCAGTTAATAAAGATTCCTTCATAGATAAATGTTCTCCGCAAAATATGTGCAAATTTGAACAAACTTAGCTTGTAGTGCTATTAGGGCTGTTATTCTAGGGTTCATCAAGCATAGTGGTGCGGGTAAAACTATAAACTTAGAAGCGATTGGTTGATACTAATCACAGTGTAAAATATAATGTATTCTAAATAATATAATAATAATAATAATAATAATAATATTTGTGGACTTTACACACCACGTTAGCCTAGCCCCGTGCTAAGTACCGTAAGGACTTGTGTTACGGGTACCAGACAACGGAAATATATTTAATATGTTTTATAAATTTAAGAAATATTATATATTTAAGATTTTTATTATAGAAATACATATAATACATAGATAAACCATCCATGACCTAGGCGGGATTCGAACCCGCGACCCCTGGCGCTACATGCTCAACTTATCCGAGCCCTGTACCACTGCGCCAGCCTGGTCGTCGAATGTAATATGTATTATAAATTTTGTATGCAATAGTTTTTTTTTTAAATTTAGTATATAATGTCTAGGTTTTCCTAGTGGTAGTATCACGCTGCATGCATGAATTGGACCGGCACGAGCGACGGTGGTGGATATCTAGCTTATACGAGATCGGCGTAAAGTGACAGCTGAGCTGTCGCGTTTCGTGCGGTATGTAAGTAGCCGGTGGCCTATAGAGGTGGGAGAAGGAATATGATGAACTATGAATGAAATATAAAATGTATGTATGACGAGAGTTAGGAATGTGGAGGAAGCAAGGCGAGTGTGTAAGGATCGTATTGTGATGCGCCCTCCACCTACGCTATTAGGGAACTGGCGTGAGGGAGATGAGAACTGAGGTGAGTGACTGGAGGTCGTTGTTGGTGTTATTATTTGACTGAACTTTGTTTTATTTAGTCGCATTATGAAAGACAAAGCTTAGTGCCATTTCTGGCTTGAGTTTACCAAGAATTACCTTTTGTTACTATTTACTTTCAATGTCAGTCATCTTATTTTGAAAAAAAATCGAAAGACTTATATAAAAAATATCACGATCCTTATCTATATTCGCCTAATAGATATCGCTAAAAAATCACGCATATAAAATTGGACAGTTCGGCTTAGAGCTACGGATAATCTGACGACTAACTAATAATAATTGGACTTTTGATACTAAACATTAAGCCTGTCTATAATCCCAGTTAATCCGTAAAGGTGTCGACAGGTCACGTCGATATAAGCCGGTAGATATTCAGTGTGTACTTACTGAAGAGATTCCTAATAGAATTTTGTCGTACGTAATTAACCTACGCTTAGTGGAGTCTTATAAATTGAGCATAGGCCTGTTTTATCACATGGATTAATTATCTACAAAATATTATAAAAAGAAATCCTTGGCCGCGTTTTTATCTGTCTGAACGCGATAAACTCGAAACTATTCAACTAAAGAAAGAGTGATTCTTCAGGAAGGTTTAGGTATATAATTTAGTATGTTTTGATGTAAATTAGCAGAAATACGGCGTTAAATGTTGAAGAGATCGCATAAAATCTCGCCAACTGGGAGCTTTCCTCGCGAGCGCCGCATAAACTAGCGAAGATAAGGTTGAGTAATGTACTAGCGAATTTAAAATATATAAAAGTGCTACAAAAAAGTCCGCGACAGCACATCTCTATCTCTTACGGTTGACTTGTTACAGCTGCTTTTATGTTCAAATATTTAATTGAAAACATTGCGTTATTTCTAAAGCTATTTTCTTTAGTTCAGTATTAATCCACATAAATATGTTAGTTAGCTTTAACGCAAATTAGCATTAAATAATTAGGTATAAAATTTCACTTCACACTATATCAAAGAGATTAATAGTTTTTGATATATCGTCGTTAGAAGTAATTAACAGCGAAACATTTAAATCTAAAAAAGCGAGCCAGCGCCAGCGTTCATTCCTTGAGATGCCAATAATATTTGAGGAGTTTCTTCACTTTCACCAGGATCCCATGATCAGATTGTGACCGGGCAATGGGACCACCTGCATACCATCATACATTAAAAAACATTCCGAAGAATAGAGAACCTCTTTCATGTTTGAAGTCCGAAATCCACGCAGGCGAAGCTGCGGGCGGAAGCTACTATTATTATTAGACGACAGCTGCACATTAAAAATCGGTTATAATTATTATTTAAGAGCTTCAACCGTAGATGTACAGAAACCAAAAACCGTATGTTTCGACTCTGTACCGATGTTACGCATTTATTTTACATTTATTATTTATAAAAGGGGCGTAATACAAATTTCAAATGTTTCTTAACAACCTAGCATTATGATCTACTAGCTGCGCCCCGCGGTTTCACCCACGTAAATTTCGATACCGTGGAAAATAGAAAATCATTCCATGGTATTCCATAGAAACATTTTTTCGGGATAAAAACTATCCTATATGTTAATCCAAGTTATTCTCTATGAAAAAAATGTGCCAAATTTCATGAAAACTGGTTCAGCAGTTTTTGCGTGAAGGAGTACAACAAACAAACATACAAAGTTTAAATTAGTAGGATGTCTGGCATACCTCTGAATCGCATGGTCCATTTCAAATGTATTTAACGTGGGTTCGCTGAAGCGTAACCACTTAGTTATAGTTTATATTCCCTCTCGTATCCCTTCTCATCGTCAGGGTCTCTAATACTTTAGGGTCAACGTAATACCAACTATATTGTAATAGAATTGTCAATTTATAACTCAAAGCTACTCGCATTGTATTTAATAGGGTCGAGTAAGGCTAACTTAACGAGAAATACTGCGCTTTAAAGGCTAGTTGGGTTTAATGTACGTATTTTGTAGCTCAAGTTGGACTATTTGAATCTGACCCTAATACGTCTGACAAGATGTATAAGCTTACTACTTGATTCAAAATATGTGCATTTATATTATGTAACAAGAACAATTATAAAAATTAAAAAGAAATAATTATTCCCTTTTAAATTATGATCAATTCTGTGTAGACTATCAATTTTAAAAATCCCGGATCCGCAGGCAACAAGATCATATCTCTAAGACACTAAGACTAAGTTTCTTAGTCACAAATTGTGAGAAGTTGGTATTTTATTTCCTAGTGAACCCGTGCAGATCGAAATTCGATCGAAGTGAATATTTTTTGTAATTAAAAACTAAAAACATATCATATGACATTTTATGTCATGGTAACTAAGGTAAAACAACCTTAGGTAAGTAAAGAATGTGTATAAAATTTGAAGAAACATTTGCAAAAGACGTCATATAGAATAGAAACTTCATCAATAATGACGTGTATCTTATATATCAATGTGTCAAATGCATGGTAGTGTATGTAAAGTTTTATTTATTAAATTAAAGCACTTTATAAACATTATTTTAAAAATATATGAGCCTTCTACACTTATCTTACACGTAAAATATAAGTGTGCCAAATTTCATACTCCTCCATCCTAGCAATTTTCGTAAAAATGTTCCTATAATTTTTGTTTTACGTAATAATATAGATAAATGCTATAAAACTATGTAACAATACGTGAAATGTAACAATACGACAAAACCATATTTGATTCTCTTCGTAAACACACGAGATATCTGCCAGCTGAGGACGACAGCGCACACAAGACTTTTAGAAGAAGCTGAATTTTTTTTAGACATAAAGAAACTAGACCCGGGGACTGTCACTTCAAGATGCCAGACGCTGAGATTTAGTCGCCAATGTATGTCAACGTGATCTGCCAACATCTTAAAGGATTAGGTGTGGTTATAGACATGCTTAAGAGCGTTTACGCCTTCCAACGCAATTTGCCTTGAAAACAGTACTTTTCAAACACCTTAAAATCATGAACCACTTATCTTATATTATATGTTACATACTAATAATTGTAGGACATTTTCATGTCCAAATAGTTAGTAGAAAAAATATTTCAATTAATTTAGTATGTACGCATTCTATCATGATTACTTATTAGAGGTTTGTTAATTTCCCTTTTAGCGTCAGTTTCGAAGCTCAAAATATCATAAAAGTACTGAAATATATAATTAACAAAAAATAATAACCACTTGATAGGATCCTTGAGAAAATAGTTAGTAGAAAAAAAAATTGGTTTTGGTATCCTATCTATGATAAATTAAAATTTAAAAAATGTGAAATATTTCAAATTTTATATGTAGTTTTCGACGATATACCTTATTTAATTTAATATAATATTAGCTTACCAATAAACTAGAGTATATTCTTTACAATCATGCATTTAAAGTTTTGATTATTATATAGTAATTATTTTTCTGTAAATTTTTTAAAACGTCTCTAAAACACTGGTCGTAAACGAAATCAATTCATTACGTGGATCATAGTGTGTTAATTTGACTATAGAATATACTAACATTATATATATGCTACTCACACTGCGATCCGTATGTGTGGGTTCGAATTACCCATGAATTACATAAAACCACGTGCGCAAGGCGTAAACCCTCTTAATGTTTAGTATCAGACATCATGATATTTAACTAGCTGTTACCCGTGGTTTCGCTCGCGTGGTAGAAGACAATATTTGTACATATTTCGAACCGATGGCACTCTTCAGCCCTTCAGCTATCTCCTTACTAAATATCACAGTTGGTCCGATTTGATGTGAAAGAAAGACAAACAAACAAACACACTTTCGCATTCATAATATTAGTATGGATAATGATTGGCCCACATAACATCCCAGTGGGCCCCGGACGGAGCGAGACTGCGAGGACGGTCGAGGAAACGTTGGCGGGACGACCTCGATGCCTAAAAGTTGGTGGGAGAAGTCAAAACACCGGGATGGTTGGCGAAGTTTGGGGGAGGCCAACAAACAAAGAACCCAACAGTGGGACAACAAAGGCTGAACAAAAAATGGATTGGAAAGGTACCTCTAGCTCACACAATACCGGTGTAAAATGACATGCGCTGCCAATCTGGCAGCGCATGTCATTTTACAGCGTTTATGTAAGTCTCCGGAGGCCTGTTGGAGAAAAAATCTATTTTTAAACTCTATGCAGACTTCCGCACCGGCCACTAAAAGGTCGTCTATTGCTCGTTTGCCCTCTTAGACAAAACAACCTGAAAATTCGGCCTTTATCTGCGGCTTTCGCTTTTCAATTTCCGTCGGCAAGAACGTCAGCTTATCTGTACCTCTAAGCCGCCGGTCCAATTATTATTGTATCCGTGACTTTGGCAAGAGACACCGGCGAATAGGCGAGTTAGGTGAATACCGATAAGCATCGCGATATTGTTTATATACGGCTTGCACTGAATAAAGATTGAAGAAGAAAAATAAAAGTTCAAGTCCGACGAAGTCTTTCTATTTTTTATCAAAATCAGAATACCAAAATTGAGAGAGAAAAATAGTTATGATTTTTTTGTGGTATAGGGGGGCAAGCGAGCAGTCGGAGCCATTTTCATCTCTTCATACACTTTATATTTCATTCACCAAAATAATGATGTTGATATCGCGAGTGACACGGGATGGTTACACACTCATATTATGAAGTAGGATATATTTTAGACTACATTATATTTTACACTGAGGTTAGCATCAACAAATCCTTTCTAAGTTTATAGTTTTAACCGCGCCACTATGTTTGAAGAACCCTAGAATAACAGCCCTAATAGAACTACAAGCTA
>LUGF01037523.1:87606-112390 GCA_001625245.1 Calycopis cecrops
CCCCCCCCCCCACATAGACAAAGTGGCAGTACGTCGGGGGCTAGGGGGCTAGATAGATACGCACGCTACCCAGGAACCTGAGTGGCTTCCGGGTACAGTGTCGGGCTCGACAACTGGGTTGCCCCTACCGACTACACCTCTGCGGGTGCCTTCAGCCGCTATAATTGAAGGGCCCCAGATCTGAAAGCAACAGGGCGCCTCCAGCGATAGGCTGGCCTCGGTGAACAGACAAGACTCCTCCTCCTTGAGGACTGTGCTGCCTTTGAACAGTCCCTACTCCACGTCGGAATCGTGCAATTGGACGTGCAACGACATCGCATCTCCCCTTCATCTGCTGTCCCACCGCCAACGCATCAGACGGTCCTCCCCCGTTCGGTCGCTGGAGATAGGGTGCACGGTAACGACACACCGAGACACCTCTCCTCCCGCTACCCCTCCTCCATGGATGCGACACGACGGACAGTATAATAGTGTTAATCTGTCTATTACGTAGGTCTGTAGGTTACATAGGTCATCCGAAATTCACACAAGCCACAGTAAAAGCAGCTTGTTTCAAACTAGCATGCGACTCAACTCTCAAACAATGGATGTGTGCACACCTCGAGTAGAGTTAAATTGCCCTTTGACAATCATCCTTCATTAGCATATTCCTGTAATATAATTATTTTGGTTGTTTCGTTATTTACTCTTTTTCAGGTTGATTTTGTTATATTAATTATTGACAACAGCGCATATAGTCTTCGTCTCTTCAAGAGAATCTCTTGTTATATCAGGTTGCTAATGAAATAGAAGAAAGAGAGAGGAAACCAATGTCCTCTACAAAGAGGTTTATAAGGGTCAGGAAAAAGTGAACTAAATCATAGGACAAAGTAGACAAACAACTTTGTCCTAATAAGTATTTATTATTATACTATTATATCAAGCCCATTATGTGTCCCATTGTTGGGCAAATGCCTCCCTCCATTATTTCAAATTTTTCTCTGTTCAGAGCTGCATCACGCATGCATCATCGTAATAAGTATTAGTAGAGCTAAATAATATTTACACACAGAGGTGACCGACCATCTCCGTTTCTGTTGAAACTTAATATGTAATCGTCTCTCCTACACAATCCAAAGGATCGGTATTTAATATAAAAGCTAATATTTGTGAAACAACCGCCTTCGTTTATATTTGAGTCAACATTTGTTTCTGGATTGTTCCTTCTTGCGGTGAGTTTTGACGTCTATTTCATATTTCGAGAAAGGTTTTATATTTGTTTTTGGCACAAAAAAAAACATCGGTAATAAGAGCATACTCGGCTAAAACATTGCAATAATATGTTCTTCGGTAAAACACAACAAAAAAAAGAAACATTTCAGCAGCATGAAAATTGTAATAGGATACCGTTTTTTAACAAATTTTAGTCCTGTCCTATTCATACAATAGGGTAATAAATAACATACAATAACGCTAAAGAGGGTCGAATTTCTGTTCGTGGAAGATACTCCAAGAAGAGTTAGCAGGGGATACTAAGAATAGATTACATTTCAACAGTTTAAGAATTTTTCTCCGTTTCCTATTTATTTGATCCACGTGAAAATATCTGAACGGAATGAAAAATATTCTCTGAAATCCCTGACGACGTTATAGGCTATAATATAACCATAGCTCTCATGGAATAGATAATGCGCGGATGAAACCAAAATTACATGTAGTATACAATATTATAGGGCCAAATTGTCATCAACAATGTGCTAATAATTTCTACTCTTGGTACAATATATGGGTGGGTGCGATACGTCAAAGTCCAAACTTCTACAGCCTCCGAATCACTTCGGCACTCCGTTTCCTCTACTAAACGAATTCCAAACGTTGATCAAAATGTCTTTTCAGAGACAGATTCAATAATCAGTATTAACGCCATTCAACAAGCGGCTGACGCAGTGGTACAGGGCACGGATAAACGGAGCCTGTACAGTCACCGTCAGGGTCGCGCGTTCGAGTCACGCCTAGGTCATGTGTGTTTATCTATGTATTATAATGTATTTCTATAAAACTAAAATCTTAAATTTAAAAAACAATAAATATATTTCCGTAGTCTGGTACCCGTAACACAAGTCCTTACGGTACTTAGCACGGGGCTAAACTGGCGTAGTGTCATAACTTCACTGTTATTATAAATGTTACTGGGAATTATAAAATAATAAATATAAGAGATTTTAGTTTATAAACATCGGATGAGCACTTTCTGTTAGAGATGCTGCCACCTGTTTGCCTACGCTTTATCCTACTAATTCACGCAAAAACTGCTGTGCCGATTTTCATGAAATTTGGCATACACATATTTAGAGACGGTGATGAAAGTCATTGTAATACGTCGATGATGGCTCAAAGAGCCGGACTGTGACTTCTAATCTGCTCTACAAGAGAGCTGACCAAGTCACAGCGCCTCCTAGCGTCCTGCTTAGTCAGACCACTCACCGCAGGCCTGTCCGGTACGGTTGCATCCATCCGGCATAGCCTTACGGATCATTGTAGCACGCAAGCCCCCCCACCCCCTCCCCCACCACGGCAAGGTGAGAACAGTTGGGGGGGACTCTAAAAAGTTAATGTTTATCATATGGGTGCAAATGAATGAAAAAAGTTAATATTTATTATATGGGTGTAAATGAGCGCTCACTATTTCACAATCAAGCTATGGCTTTGTAGTGATGTTATGTGAGTGACACAGCAGGCATCCCTTTTGCCCGCCAAAAGCGGCTGCAATGCTTTATTGTAAATAAAATAAAATTAAACTTCGTACTTATAATTTCTTAGACTAACAAAGAAAGCACTCCCTTGATGAGTTTACTTTATGAAATGGAAGAGCTTCAGTTTTCCGTTCGCTGCTGTATTTGTTGATATAAGGCGATGCACGTTATTAAAGTTTATTATGTGAAAGCAAACACGGCATTATAAAATACAATATAGATGCTGCCAGCCATGAATATTGGAATATAGGAAAGTTTAAAGCATTATATCGATTTTCTTTCTTTACCTCTCCATTTTTTGTTAACGCATTATATCTAGGAGCCTAGATTTAGACTATGTCTGCTACGACTAAAACTCGAAACGTAATGCAATGCCGACTAAGCCCGTGCGGTACCTTCAGCCGCTGTAATTGGTGGGTCCCGGACCTACAAGCAACAGGATCCCTCCAGCGACAGACTGGCTTCGGCCTAAAGATCAGACTTTTCCTTGGACACTGTCCGGCTGCCTCTGAACAGTCCCTATTACGTCGTCAGAACGCGTATGCGATAGGATTAAGCCATTCTGGTTACACTCATACACTCATTTTACTTATTCATCGTTCAAGAAATCATAGTAATGGTCTATTTGATCGAGTTATATTGTCAGACCTTTTTTCGGAATATGCAATAAGAATTTAAAAACTTTCTGAAGTTTTTATTCAGAGACGGAGAGAGAATATAAATACTACGTTAAAAGTAATTAAAATTTTCATGTTTTAAGAATATGCGATACAAAGAATATTGGTTTGCGTGCGATGCAAATAACAGAGATTGGTATGTCGTATAATGAAAACGTAAATGTAAGATGTACTCATACTGAGTACAGTAACGAAAAACATATTTTAAATGAAATAGAAATAAAAAGTGTGTGTATGACGAAACAGATTAATTAATCGAAAAAAGTTTTTCACTCCGATTCTAATATAGTATTTACTAACCATTTCAACGTATCTACTACCTGCCTATACGCATTGTTTCAAATGATACGCAAAAGATTGTTTGTACTTTTGTCAACGGAAGTAAAATGTAATATTATCTAGTACTTACTTCACCCCGCAGCTACGCCTGCGTGAATTTTGGACTTCCAAAACAGTGTTATTGTTCATATAAACCTTCCTCTTGAATCACTTTATATAATAAGCACACAGACACAGACGGCGGAAAATAACTTTGTTTCATACTACG
The DNA here is from genome assembly GCA_001625245.1 of Calycopis cecrops. Classification (NCBI taxonomy): domain Eukaryota; kingdom Metazoa; phylum Arthropoda; class Insecta; order Lepidoptera; family Lycaenidae; genus Calycopis; species Calycopis cecrops. Next base: position 91,563 of record LUGF01037523.1, read on the forward strand.
TATATATAATAATGTAATATCTATATATCTTTTAAATTGCATCTAGATTAAAGTGCCTTAGACCACACAACTGAAGTAAAAAAATTTTATTGACTTAAAATACAAATTCATTACCATAGTAACAATGACATAACAAGTCATATGATATTTATTTTTTATATAGAAAAAAGTTTCACTTGAATTTTGAATTTGAATGACAACTTCCGTTGGATTCGCCCGATCAACACATTTTTGTAACGCTCTCGCCAGATTACTACCCAAGTCAAGTGCGCGTAAAGAAGTTTGACTTCAAAAGTGATGGTGAAGCCGTGCTCATAGCGTATGAATGATGTATTTAGAGAATAGGTGACTGTGTTCATATATTCTATAAAAATCCAGTAATACATATACTTACGCTACTCCGACTTACGCCAACCCTGAGTTATGGGGTTTTCAAATATCACTTCTTCAATTCCAAAAACTACATAATATGTAGTATTGTACTAATATTTTTAGTTAAATACTAGCTGTGCCCCACGGTTTCACCCGCGTCTAATTTCTAAGAAATCCATATAAACTTCAACACCCTATTTCACCCCCTTAGGGGTTGAATTTCCAAAAATCCTTTCTTAGCGGATGCCTGCGTCGTAACATCTACCTGGATGCCAAATTTCAGCTTGATCCATCCAGTGGTTTGGGCTGTGCGTTGATAGATGGCTATGTCACGTTTGAGTTACATATATGTATATGATAGATTGTTAAGATTGCTTCGATTAAATAACGTTAATGTCTCCTAAATCCCCCAATCCCAATTAAAAAGTTAATATTATCTTTTAATGTAAATACAGTTTTACCCCGACTTGGGCGGCTAAGGCTCGATTCCACCTACCGCGTAACTTCGGGGTAGTACTGTATGTCTATAGTATCAATTTAGACACATTAGTACACCTTAGTTTTGCTAATTTCCTGTTTGATGGACCTTTCTAAAGCGCTGCTAATAAGGTAAGAGTAACATTATTTTAATAACCTTATGTTATATAGATATGTTTGCTTTCACATAATAAACCGTTAGAACACACGCCTCACATCGCTGGAGACTGAAGTTCTTTTATTTCATAAAGTGGATACTCTCGTCAACGGATAACTTTATTTGTTATTAGCATACATATACGGACAGACAGACAAACATGACATATCTATAAGGGTTCCGTTTTTTGCCATTGGCTATATGGGACCCTAAATATTGATGAAATATTAATAAAAGCAATTTGTTTGCTACATAAACTTGTTGGAACTTGAGAAATTGAAAAAGTTCTCCCTCAACCTGAAATATATAACAGGTATTATTTTATACAACGAGATAAAATTAATAAAATCTATTTGCTTTACTTTCTTAATGCTATTAATTACTTTCTAAAGTAATAGTTTTATTACTTTAGAGATTTATTTATTACTTTCTATTTAAAATCAGACGATATTGCGGAAAAAGCTTGTACAAAAGTATAATGAATAAACCTGCAAAATTTAAGTCGTCAGCCACAGATGCGATCTTGCTAATGTTGAAGTCTTGATGAATTATTTAGCCAAGCCCTCTCAATGTATTTTAAGGGATTTGATCGTAAGAAGTCATTTTCTGCAGGGCGCGGATGGAAATTTACCAGACGATAAGCAACAACTAATTATAATGATCATCATCAGCCCGAGAACGTCTACTGCTGGACACAAGCCTCCCCATAGAGCGCCACAGGTGACAGTCACGAGCCTCTTGCATCCAGCGGCTCCCCGCCACCTTAACCAAGTCGTCGGTCCCGGTTGAAGGCCGTCCAACACTCCGTCTTTCTTTTTATAGGATAAGGGGCAAAAAAAGTCCAGCGGCTTCCCGCCACCTTAACCAAGTCATCGGTCCCGGTTGAAGGCCGTCCAACACTCCGTCTTTTTTTTTATATATATAGGATAAGGGGCAAAAAAAGAAAAAATGAATCCAGCGGCTCCCCGCCACCTTAACCAAGTCATCGATCCCGGTTGAAGGCCGTCCAACACTCCGTCTTTTTTTATATATAGGATAAGGGGCAAAAAAAGAAAAAATAAATCCAGCGGCTCCCCGCCACCTTAACCAAGTTATCGGTCCCGGTTGAAGCCCGTCCAAAACTCCGTCTTTTTTTTGATAGGATAAGGGGCAAAAAAAAATCCAGCGGCTTCCCGCCACCTTAACCAAGTCATCGGTCCCGGTTGAAGGCCGTCCGACACTCCGTCTTTTTTTTTATAGGATAAGGGGCAAAAAAAAATCCAGCGGCTTCCCGCCACCTTAACCAAGTCATCGGACCCGGTTGAAGGCCGTCCAACACTCCGTCTTTTTTTTTATATATAGGATAAGGGGCAAAAAAAGAAAAAATAAATCCAGCGGCTCCCCGCCACCTTAACCAAGTCATCGGTCCCGGTTGAAGGCCGTCCAACACTCCGTCTTCCACTAATTATCAACAACCTTAATTTGCATTACGATAACAATCGTCCACCATTCACCAACGGTTGCATCTCCAGGAAGTCCAATAGCACACGAACTCGAGCTAGTAGACATTCAGATTGAACCACTTCAATTCGTATTCATCTAATATCCTTAGATAAAACTTACCGTTTTCAAGCAAAATCCAAAAAACCTCAAATTTTGACCTTTGACCTCGAATAACTTTTTAAGCACACATAGGATCGATGTGGACTTTTAAAACATGATTTGTAATGAAAAACTATAGGTCTCCACCAAAATTTGGCTTTCCGGGAATTTTCGTTATTTCAAATGTCTATATTGACTGGACTATAAATGAATACGGAGTATAAAGCTTGATTTTTCTTAGAAAAGGCATGCCTTCGTAAAACGGTCGTTGCACGCTTGTAGTATGTAAAAAAATTTATATTTTGTACATTTTTTCAACATTAATGTCTGTACATAATATTAAAAAAAAAAGTATTTTTTCTTAAGGCGCAGCTAGTTTAATATCTGCTAGCACTTAAATGAATAATAGTAGGTAATTATTTTGCACTTTCTTTCTTCGCTGGCAATTTGTTCGGCGATGTAAAATCAATTATTGATGAAATGGAATTGTGTGAAAAACTCTTTTTATAAAATGCTTGTTCTGTCGATAGAAAATTAGCGTCTCCATAATGGGTACCATGGATGGTTTTATGTTAGAGACACATCTTAATGTTATACTCAATACTCTTATATCTTATATACAATCTTATACACAACAACGAAAAGGACTCAGAAGTAAAACGTGTCCTAGAGACGACGTAAGCGCGGTAAAATGTAGAGCGTTACGCTAAGCGTGGCTCTCTCACGATTTTATTTCACATATTTTTTTCATACAGCAGGCCATACATATTATACCTTAAATTTTAATAAATCATAATTATTTCTTGATGTATTTATCAATCAATTATTGGCTTTAAAAGTGGTACAATGTTTTTTACGTTAGTAATTTATTATAACACTAACTAATTAATAATTAATTAGTATGTAAATATTGTTATCTATATAGAACAGAAGTCACCAAATGGTCCTTTCTAAAATTCAGAATTGAAAATGATATCTTTTTCTTCTTTTTTTGTTAGCAACGTTTATTTTATGTTTCTGTGTGTTATCTAATACTTTCACAAAGTATTGTTCATGTATTACTTTCACAAAGTATTGAAATGTTAACGAATTGAAATTTTTCATGAGGATCAATTTCTTTGCACGCAAGTGTAAACTTTTAGTTTACTTTATCTGTAGCGCATAAACATTTCCCTCGAATAAGTATAAAGGAGGTAAATGCAGTGAAATCATAGAAAAAACTTCATTTGTAGTAAAGGTTCTGTGACAATATGAACATCCGAAAAATATTGGCTTGTGCCAGTAGTTTAGAGGACCCAACTCACCCTTTACTAGGTCCTAATATCAAAGGCCTCTCTTGGTGTGGGATTTGGCAACAAGGCAGCAAATGGCGTAACAATCTTTTCAAAATGATACACTTCATATCAGTTATATTTGTAATCAGCTTGTTCGTCGAGCTGTATCTGATGAAGGACGACACTATGGCGGTTCTACTCAATATTTCCATGCCAGTGCTGAGTATGGTCTCTATGTCTAAAACTCTATATGCGACTATAAACAGTTCACCGTGGATAAAACTTGTTGAAAATATATCGAAGGAGGAGTTGCGAGAAATCGAAAAAAATGATCCGAAAATTATGAAAATAATTAGAAGTTACACGATATATTCAAGGGTCGTATCGTACGGGTACTGGTTTATGGTGTTTTTGACAAATAAAATAAATATGCTCGCACCTTTTATTAAATACTTTACCGCGTCTGAGTACAGGGATATGATCAAGAATGGCACCGAGCCTTATCCTCAAATTATTCTGTCCTATTTCCCGTTTGATAATTCAGTAATGCCCGGATATTTAGTTGGTCTTATTGTACATATGTATATGTCCTGCCAAGGCGCAGCATGCATATGCTTCTTCGATTCCACCGCAGTGACCGTTATGACGTTTCTGAAAGGATACCTGAGAATATTGAAAGTAAAATGTGAAAACATTTTTGGAGAACACACACACGTCTCAAAATCTCAAGCACTGTACAACATTCGGGAGTGTCATAGGATGCACAACTTTTTCATTGAGTGAGTATGGCAGGACTTAATGAATATTACACATTTTAGTTACACAGATGAATAACAAAATGTATTTGAAATCAAAAAGCAACAGGATTAGAAAAAAATAACAAACTACCTACAACCTACATATCTTATTCTAATACACCATTTGAGATGAAGGTAATACGATAAAAAATGGTGATTATGATAATAATTAGGGTGAAATATAATCAAAAATCCCACCAGAAGACGGAGAGTTGGACGGTCTCCAAAGCGGTGGACTGACGACTTGGTTATGGTGGCGGGGAGCTGCTGTGCAAGTGGGCGTGACCGTGACCTTCGGCGCTCTATGGAGGAGGACCAGGTCCAGCAGTAGACGTCTTTCGGCTGATGATGATAATTAAAAATTGATGAGTGAGGATCAGTCGCTGATAATGTAATTTTGTTCCAGACAATATAGAATATTTAATGGTTTGCTGTCACCTGTTATGTTTATTTACGTTCTTGTTTGTTCTATAACCATCTGCTGCAGTGTTGTACAACTCAGTTTAGTAAGTTTTTTTTAGTAAGTTTAGTAAGTTTCTCTTAGAAGAAGTTATTATAATATTATAAGAACTTAGTTAATAAAAAACCATTAAATTATATCAAACCCATTATGTATCCCATGGTTGAGCAAAGGCTTCTCTCATTTTTGTAGTTCCGTAGCCAAAATGGCAAAAAACGGAACCCTTATTTTTTCATCCAACCTGTATGTGAGGGATGTCTGTGAATAGATCTTTAAAAATGACTTTAAGGATACCAAAACCATTTTTCGTCAAAATTAACCGTTTGAAAGATAGACGCTTCCAAAGTGGAAAAATGAGTGTCCCCCCCTTTAACTTTTAAAATAAGAGATTGAGAAATCTAAAAAATATAAATGCTGTAGATCTCAATAAAAACTATCAACGAAAATTGGTTTGAGCGAGATATCATTATTAGTTTTGGAGTAATAATACATTTTCAAAAAAACGCAAATACATTTTTGTCGTTCATACAAATGTTATGAAAAACCAAGTTAATTTATTTTCTGGTAGAAAAAGTCGCAGAGACCTTTCGTTGGTACGGAACCCTCGGTGTGCGAGTCCGACTCGCACTTGGCCGGTTTTTTCCATTTTTCTCTGTTCAGAGCTGCATCACGCCATCGCAACGCCTGGTTGGCGTGATGCAGCTCTGAACATAGGTATATCATTAATGTTAGAAAAAAAAATGTGCTGGGTAATATAAAGGGGAATGCACAAAGCTGTTTTTTCTTGCGTCTTAAACATTTACATACCAAAATTTGATTTACAATAATACTGCTATTGCTTATTGTTTTAGTAATATGTAAATATGGTTAAACGTAATAAAAGTTATTGAACTTCTACTGGTTCCGCTTATTTTCAATTTAATAACTTTTTCTTATTTTTGAAGCCCATTTTTCATATACCTTTTTTTTTTTTGTTTTCGCAGGGGAATGCATTTACGCACGATACCCGGGAGCCTGGGTTGCTCTGAAACCGGGCCTGTGTCGGGCTCGGCGTTTGGTACGCCCCTACCGACTAAGCCCCTGCGGGTGCCTTCAGCCGCTTTGATTGGAGGGCCCCGGATCTAAAAGCAACAGGGCGCCTCCAGCGACAGGCTGGCCTCGGTGAGAAGGCCAGACTCTTCCTCCTTAGGGACTGTCCGGCAGCCTTTGAACAGTCCCATACTCCAAGATGGAACCGTGCAATGGGGTCAGGTTCCCATCCTAACCCTTGGTCCCAATGCTCCAACGGAGCACACCTCGCCGGTCGTCCGAATCCACGCCGCCATCTGCTGATTCAGAGGGACGGGTGGAGGACTTCCAGCACTGGCTGGTCCCATCCGCGGGGCGGCGGACCAACCATCAAACGGCCGCAGAAGACAGGGAGGACGGCAACGACACACCGCATCTCCTCTTCCTCTGCGGCCCTACCGCCAACGCATCTGACGGTGCGCCCCCGTTCGGTCGCGGGAGATAGGGTGCACGGCAACGACACACCGAGACACCTCTCCTCCCGCGACCCCACCTCCATGGACGGCAAGCGTCCAATGGACGCATCCAGAGCGGGCCTGGGCAAAGCCCACCCGACGCGTCCGCACCCGGGATCCCTCTTAGTTCACCGTGGGAGGCAGGCTCAAACCACGGCTACTAAGCCCCCTCAACGCGACAAGGTGGAGATCCGTCGAGGGGGATTTTTCATATACCTAGAATAAATAGGAATAACATTATTATGCAAAATATAATATTTTGTATTATTCTTATACTTACATATATTGTTCTTTTTGTATTATTATTCATGCGTCTAAAAATATGTAATTTTCAAGACGCAAGAATAAACCGACTATGCAAGAATCGACTTTCTCCTTTCGTTTCGTTTCGCAAGTTAGGAAAAATGTTTTTTTGCAGGAAGGAATCACTTTTTCACAGAAGTTATGGGTTATGGAGTTTGCCACGGCATTGTCGTTCCAATTATTATTATACTGTTGGCACAGCAATGAAATTTTGTATGAGGTAACCATGTTAAATATTTACTAGCTACTTATATTATAAATTCTCGTGTCATAATGTTTTTACTCCTCCAAAACGGCTAAACCGATTCTCATGAAATTTTGTGTACATATCCGGTAGAGAATCGTAATTTTCTATATAATATAGAGATTAAACTGAAGAGGTATAAATTCAATAAAGTTGTTGAAATGAACTATCGACTCGGTATACTTGTTCGCCTTGTTTCCTTTTGCATGGCTTTTGATTGTGTTTTAATATTTCGATGGTAAGCTCTTTGTTTTTGTGTACAAATTTATGTATTTAATACCTTTACCCAGAAATTAGGCTGTGCTCGTCCACATTTAGACTAGTCCACGCTATTTTTTTTACTTTTAAAGAAGCTATAGGTATTTAACTACAATTTATAAAAAAAATTGGTAATAATAAAATCATATACAATATTTAATGCACAGAGTAACTCTTCTACAGACGCGCTCAGCTCTCAAATGAGAATTTTTTCAGAGTTTACGTCTCGATCAGGGCATATTCACCAGCCACTGGTGGCGAGCGGACGTGCAGAGTAAGAGAGAGCTGCTGCTGCTAGCGGGGAAGCTCTCCCCGTCGTTTATCCTGCACGCTGGACCGTTCTCTACGTTTTCAATGTCTACGTATATTGAAGTGAGTATTTATATGTATAATGCATCATTTTAACAATTTAGAATTTAACTGGCTTTGATATTGTAGCATTATAGACATTCTGCTGGATTTGTGTTTATTTTATTGTATAGGGGGGCGAACGAGCAGTCGAAGCCGTTTTTTTATTACTCCCGACGCCCATAGACATTTGCATAGAAGTTATACAGGTACATTGCCCTTCTTCCTCCTCCTCCCTTCATGGGCCACCGGCTACTTGTACACCGCACGAACCGCGACAGCACAACTGTCACTTTACGCCGGTTTTATGTAAGCGAGAAGAACCTCCTCGGTCGTGCCAGCCCAAGTCGGCTAAATGCATGTATGCAGCACGCTGCACCACAGGTACACCAGAAGTAGTGGCATGGCACTACCTCTTGCTATTGCATATTATATGCACATGAGGCTTGTATTCCCCTACTAAGAACTTGAGATAAGTTCACGGATTACTTTTTTTTGTTTCAGATAATGAAAGGCGCTTACAGCTTTTACACATTATTTACTCAAATGCAAGAGAACACAGAAAAATAAATAGAGACAAAAAACTTAGATACTTTTGTAAAGCTTATGGTATAAAAATCTGGGTCATATTGGTCAAGAATTATTTGAATGATTAGACCACTTTTTGAGGTTTATATAAGCGAAAGTTAAAGAAGATAAATAGTGTTAGCTGATCACACTTGAAGCAGCAGTAGATATGGCCTACAAAAACAAATAGTTGTAAGCCACTATTGAAGTCACGTAGATTTGTTTTGATTCAATTTTACTGTATCACATTTGTCTTTATTCAAATTAGTTTTTTTTTAATATAAGAGTAGTTTTTCTGGTATTAAAAGTACAGTATATCCAACCTATTGTAATGCATTTTTTATTAAACCATATAATATATTAGAAATAACATACTTCTCTAATTTTGTGATGATCTCACTCGAAATTAAAACTTTTTGAAATGGCGCTTACTAGTCGTCAGATACAATTTCATTTTGAATAAAAAGTAAAAGCGATTCAAAAGGATATTTCTAGAATAGCTCACTGGTAGATTGCAACATCAAAAGGGAGTGCTACGAAAAAGTGGGTTGTTACGACTATGATTTTCATAGTTGACCACCTATTTTAGAAATCTCTTTTTATATATCTTTTTCTTTTTTATTTTCAGTCAAACCGTCACATCCACTATTTTCATACATCCATGTACATTAGACTTGTCTTTTAATTGACGAAGGTAAATTGTATCAAAATCAATTTACATAATTATTTTAAGATGATGTTAGCCCTTAAAACCTAATGTGTGAGTGGCGTTTGATAAAATGTAATTAAAGTGGATGACTTATATATGGATGACAGCTGTCTTGTAAAACGAGATATCTATTATGAACTAGCTGTTCCCTGTGTGCGTTGCTACGCGTGGCGCCATCTGTCGAAAATTGATCGTACCAACGCAGAAATCTTCTTGGGCTAATGCACAACAACTTTGCTAAAGATAATCACATGATCAAATTTTTCAAATCAAAGTTTATAATTCTATAAAGAATGTACAGACATTCATTTATATATGTATATAAACATTCACGTTTACAAAAATATTTGAGCTATAGAATTTTGATATGAAAGACAGAATATATTGTTTCTAACTTAAAGTAACTTAGAATATAACTGCATTGACCATGAATTGGTGTGACCAGGGATGGAGTTGGAGAGCGTGTGTGTGTGTGTGAATTCTAAATAACCTAATAAGTTCAATGATATTTTTTTTTTCGTTTCAATGAGACTCCCGACAATTGTCTTATATAAAAATGTGGGCAGCTAACAGAGATATCGAAAACAATTTCTGACGTAGAACAGGCATACAGTACCACGCAATATACTTATTAACTAAGTAGCAGTAGAAAATAGAGCGTAGATATTTTTTTGATGGTCTAATCGTCCATTCTTATCATAAGTATATACGAAGTAGTAGCGGATTTGCCGACACGGCGTCTTAGAACACTTTGAAAGTAATACCACAGATTAATAAACCTAACAGATACTTCACTCCCATACAAAAGTGTCAATACCTACCGCTATAATTACCTACAAAATCTCGCTCATCTTCGCAGCGAAGAAAAATGCACCTTATTTACGCTAGCATAGAGATGCAGATTGTATGGCTTACGTGCAAACATGTCATAAACAAATGCGCAAGGGTTGGTAGTAACATGATTTTAGTAATATTTAACAAATATTGTGAAATATTAGTAATTTTTATTCGTGAATTAGTTTAATAGATGTATACACATTATTCAGTATGAAACTAAAGATGTTTTTAGATGGAATAATCCATAGCACAAATAAAAACGAATAAATAATAGATAATAAAAAAGTTTGAATTTTAATGGACTTCTTTTTGGCTCCGGCTGATCGTTTGTCCCCTATAGGTACTATAAAAAAAGCAACGGGTAGGTACTAGAAAAAATAAGTACCTAAGTACGTAGTAGGTACCTACATAATCCTTACTAATATTATAAATGCGAATGTAAGTTTGTTTGTTACCCTTTCACGCGAAAACTGCTCAACCGATCATCATGAAATTTTGTACACATGTTCTTGGAGGTATTAGAAGTAACATAGGATAGCTTTTATCCCGAAAAAATGTTCCTGAGGGATGCCATGGAATGATTTTCCACGATATCGAAATTTACGCGGGCGAAGTCGCGGGGCGCAGCTAGTATTTATATAAACAATACATGTATGTTTTAGGTTTCCGTACCTAAAAAGTAAAAATGGGACCCTATTACTAAGCCTCCGCTGTATGTATGTCACTAGACTGTATCTTATGAACCGTGATAGTTAGAACGCTGAAATTTTCACAGAATAAATAATAATTAAATAAAAATTAAGTAAATATCAAACATGGGCTCCCGTACAATAAAAGTAATGTTTAAGCATTCTTTACTCGATATTAATAAACAGGTAGAAACTTGAATAAGTATTTGAAAAAGTAAGTATTTGGAAATATATTACGTATATTAATAAATAGGTATCTAACACATCAAAAACACAAAAAATATTATAATACGTGCATCTAAACGCGGTACGATTTTCAATGTTTTTTTTTCTTTTATACCCATGCACTTCACAATTGTTCCTTGGTTTCGGCATTTTTTACGTAAAAATCGTACAGTGCACAATATTATGTGAACGCGCGAGCGTGCGACGGCCCTGTGTCGCCGATATCTTCGAAGATAGCCCGAGCCGTAGGTATAAAACGCGTGACCTCGAGCGAGTGACGGACGCCTGGTAATACATACATATACTATCCTCCTAATATCTGCCTTTATAGGGAACAAACTGGTGCTTGTAGTTGAGTACAAGTATTGAAAGTGATTTCTACCGAAAGTCCTATATACAGAACAAAATGAATATTGTATTTATGTCCTGACCATTAAACCCACTCATAGAGTGTTCTGTTACGAGTATAACTCAATTTGTCACCTTGCGATTGTTAGGCCTCAATAAAGGTTTTCATTTTGGTTCTACAGGAAGGTGGTTCGGTTTTTATGTATATTATAATATGCCAGGTCTTAGGAGGCTATACGGGATATGCATCCTAAGGCTTTTTTTTTGTTTTCGCGGCGATACGCATTTATGTACTGCCTGTCCTTTATGCGAACCTATGGATGTGTGTCACTTGCGGATAAACCGAATACCAAATATAGGTCAAGTCGTTTAGGGAGAGCTAATAAAACGTGACAAGAATGTTATAATATTACAAGATATAGTACAACACACATTCACACCAGTTCCAAAATGGGGTAGGCAGAGAAACCGATTTCCAAATGTATATTTGTCTGGCTTCCTACACATTCATCATCATGTCTATATTTACAGGCCGGTTGCGAAGACTCTTGACACCACAAAAAATTTACTGACTGCCTCGTGGTCTAGTGGTAAGCGTGTTCAACCACAGACGTGAGGTCCTGGGTTCGAATCGCGAGTCAGACCAAAAATTGTTATTGGATTTTTCAATTTCTAATAACAGTCCGGAGTCAGGAAGTTGGCGGTGATACACTCCCGTGCCTCGGAGAGCACGTCAAGCCGTCGGTCCTGCGCCTGATTTCTCACCGGTCGTGTCGGATTGCCATCCCATCGGAATATGAGAGTAAGAGAGAGTGCACTTGTGTCTGCGCGCCGTAGCCGAAATCGGCTAGGGGGATATTAAAATATTTACTAGAAAGTTCTAGTTAAAACCTCGACGTCTCGGCCGGATTACAGTCGTAATCGCGTGCCGTCTACTACACCACTTTATTAATATTTTATCGTGTTAAAACCCGTAAAGAATTTATAAAAAGTGTAACAAACGCGAAAGTCAAAAAAGTGTTGAAGTATTTTGTCACTTATCTTTAGGAAACAGTCGGGCCAATAGAAAACGACCGGGTCAGTAAATTTATTGCGGGAATTTGTGGGGGAGGCGATACTCGACCGGGGGATAATTAATTTTCTTCAAGTACAATTTATTTTCTTAAACTGCTTAACATTGTGATTTTAATAAGGAAGGCACATTCCATAAATAACTAAGAAATAGGATACTAGCATATTCACTGTAAAATATTTTAATTAGTATTTATGCCAAATGTTGATAGTAAAATATACGACACTATAAGAAGATTTTGTGTTATAAGCTTAAATGGAATAAATATATAATATATAATAACACTGATATCTATGATAAAATAATAAAATAAAAAATAAATAAAAAAAGTTGTGTTTGAATCCATAAGTTTGTCGTTAAAGGAACCTTTAGTAAAAGTATTTTGTCGGTTGATGGGAACCTAAATTATTCTTGAAATTTTACAGGGTGTATTTAAAAAAATATTTTACTATTTCAGCATTACAACCGAAATTATATGTTAATTTTCTGAAGTGGTATATTTTCAATTGTAGAAGGAGAATCTTGATTCTCAGATTTCATATGATTATTTTTATGGACACAATGCTTCATTTTGTATAAAACTTTAATTTACTCTTCAAAATGCATAATAAATAATAACAGGATTTGAAAAAAAAATACTAAGAGATATATACTTTGCCCCCCTTTACCATAAAAAAAAAATATCTAAGTATTTTTGCCGAAACAGTTATTAAGTATTTTTCTATATACTACTTATTTTTGTTCTTATAGAATACAATCTGTATCGCAGTTTAAGTTCTCTTACATCCATGTGAGAATAGGGAATATGCGTATGATTCAAATAATGATAATTTTTTTTATATGTAAAGTCTTTTCCTGTAGATGTGCGTACGTATCAATATTTTTTTGTATAATTTTGTTTTCAATCAGAAAATAATTATTGAAAAGTGCAAAAATTATGCGGGAAGATTGAATTAGGTGAAACGCACGCCATTGGTCGGAACGAATTGTGACGTCAACGTTCATAAATAACATCATTGTTCACGAGCATTGGAGCATTGCCATTGGTGGTTGTTAGGATGCGTGACGTCATGTCAGCGCGGCAAAACGGCGATCGTTTAAAAAGCTGTTATCGGCCTACTAACTTGAAACATTTTTTTTGAACTTAATATTGTTTTTTCAGCGCTGATATTTTTTTTACATTAATGTAATTATGTAAATTATCATTTAAAAATATAAAAAAAATACATGCATATTCCCTATTGCAAAAGTTCCTCTGAAGATATGTGGGAAATATTTCCATTTTGATTGGTAGAAAATTATTGATGGCGAATTGCCACTTATAAATACCAAACTTGGTACGCTAAGAGATATTCCAGATATCTTTCAGAAACTTTTATTTAATTTTATGAAACATGTTGATAAGTGTGTGTGTGCTGCACTCACTATTTTCTTATAAATTTATCTTTATAATTTTCGATTCGATGAATAATAATTAGGCGGATCACACACGGCACGCGTTTGGCGGTGAGGCGGATCTCAACTTACATTGGGCTCTATGAAATCCGTTGATACCTAACACACGTACACCGCCAGACCGCGCGGTCGAGCGGCGCCCTCGCCGCGACCGCCTCATACACAGGCAACCGCGTAACCGCGCGGATAAAGAATTTCAATTTAAAAAAATTTTAGGTATCAACGGATTTCATAGAGCCCATTGTAACTTGAGATCTGCCTCACCGCCAACCGCGTGCCGTGTGTGATCCGCCTTAATGTGAAAATTATTTGGAGTGAAATACAAAATTGTAGTTAATTAACAATTTAATTAAATTATAACCTGATTATATTTATATATGTTATGTATATATTACTATGTGTTTGATCGTGGCGAGCTAACCTAATGATCCAATTGTCCGCAGGCACTCATCCATCAATCACCTTAAGTAACATATAAATTGTTTGTCAGTTGATGAAATCGGTCTTCGTTCCATCAATTATTTGTCTAGTTCAATGTTGTCTTAATTCTCTCTCTTTTGTTTTCGTTATGGTGCACAATATGAAATATCGCTACCCACGTAAAATACAGTATACGGTTCAATTTCCTATAATTTTTTTTTCGTCGCGCTTCTCGTCAACGTCAGATATTTTTCCTAATAAAGCATGTAAAGAGTTGACATCCCTTTATATTTTATAACCTATAAAAATACCTAAATGACAAACATGACAAAGCGTTCATTTTGGAGAACAAAAAAATCTCATCTTGTAGGCACAAAGAGACATAAAATATAAATTGGAATTTATGTGACATGTTTGCGAAGTACGAATGTTTCGTTTCGAGAACAAGGTATTTTTTTTATTTAGCTTATGTTGTCCCACTGCTGGGCAAAGGCTTCTTTCTCCTATACTTCGCCTACAATCCCGGTCTTTTGCCTATTGTTATATTCTATTTCAACGCTAGGTATATATTTTATTAAATATTTCTAGTTAGGTTACTTAAGGGTTTTTCCTAGTTATAGTTTATATGAAACATTGTATTTTTGTATTATAGCCTAATCAGTCGTCTAGTTTTGTGACAGTAATGTATTATAGAAGAAAGGCGAATAGGAATATCAGAATATCATCATAAAGAGAATAATAGAACAAATTAATTACGGTCTAACTTGACTTGTTCTAATATTTACTACATTAATTAATGTTTTTAAAATTTTTTGTAAGTAAAGGTGTTCGCGCATTATAGGTGTTTGCACACTATAACAACTCGACACCGGCTCCACTCCAATGGGCTATTTTCCAAGTTTTCAAAAATCACCCCAGAATGTTTATCAGTGATCAATGAACTTATACATTTTTTTATTTTTTATTCTGACAAGTATTTACTTTCAAATTTTAAATTCAAAATTTAAAATTTTAAAGACCCGCGAAAACGCTTCTTTAAGCAAAATGGCGTCCTGTGACGTAGATATTCTGTATCCTAAATGTCAAGTAGGGAATGACTTATGTATGTGACTTATTTCATATGTAGCATTTGTTTATTTTGTAATCTCTTTGTAATAACAAACATTTGTACTAAGTATCAACATTTAACAGTGACCATAATATTAAAATTATGCTAAAGCTAAACCTACAACTTTTTGACAAATGACAATTGACAACTTAGTTACTACGCATATTACGGTACCATAGAGCTCACGCAATACTGACGTCATAATCAATTTCAAGTCGTTTCGTATCACGTGACTCATGAATAAAAATACGTATTTTTAAAAATTGATTTTAAAATGAAATATTGATTATTTACTAATTATTTCACTACATAATGACTTCATAAATCATATTAATTAAAGATTACATTCAATAAGCTTATATTTTTAATACAGGAAAATAGCCCATTCAACTCCGACTCGACTACAACTCAACTCAACTCGACAGTGGAGGTGCACATCTATTACAAATTACAAAGTTGACGAATTCAATCTTAAAAGACACAACATAAAGCTTACATTTGAATGCCATACGTCGAGTTGAGTTGGAGTCGAGTTGGAGTTGAGTTGTATTGGAGTCGACGTTGAGTCTGCGTCGAGTCGTTATAATGTGCGAACACCGTGATACTGTAGTTTTTCTATTTAATTAAACACTTATACAATAACTTCTTATATATAACTACAACTTATAGTTGCAAAAGTTGTTGTCGCAATACGGACTTGGCAACTGTAGCAACTGTATTGGCAACTGTAAAGTGCCTTCTGAGCAGTACTGACAGTGATTTTTGGAACGCAGCCATTAGAAGAAGCAATAAAAATTCAATCCCGCATGAAATAATATATCATCTCTTAAAGCGTTCTGGATGGATTCGGTGGCAAAATATCAAAATCTTAACGTCAAATCGATTATTTTGAGTATATACTCATGTATGTACACATGGAAACGCAGAGTAATTTTTAATTTAAAACTCTATCATACATCTCTATCGGACATAACTAAATAGATGGCTAAATATTCGGTGTACATTAAATACTTTCAAAAGCGAGATTTTTATATTGAAAAACAAATAAATATTGCATACATATAGTCATCTCTTTGATTAGTAGTTGAAAAATAATATGTTCTATTAAATTTTATGAAATCGCGACATTACGACTGCACCTGGCGGTCTCATGTGGGTAAATGATATCCCTTTTAGCGCTCGTCCCAATTCGATCGCAATGTGACATTGAACTACCTCGTAACAAATTAAATTAAACATCATAGATAACATATTTTTTTACATTAACAAAGAAAGCACACCCGTGATGTGACTATTTTATGAAATGTAAGAGCTTGGCAGCCTCTATATATAGCTATAAGGCGATGAAAATTATAGAACTTTATTGCATGAAAGCAAATACCGCATTATATTAAATTATATAGAGGAAAAATAAATTTTATATAAGTATGGAAAGTTGACGTAAAACATTATGCTAACAACTTTCTTATGTCGAAATTTAATAATTTTATCTTAAGTTAAAACCAAACTTTAAAATTGTTTTTCTTTAAAATCGACTCTGAAAACCCGGTATTGAAGAAGCAGTCAAGAGTGTGTAGGTCTGTTTTCAAAATACGGGCTTTAACCGTTATGTACGTAGTACGAGGGTCATAGTCAGAAGAGTGGTTAAGTATAATAGTTCTAGCAATCGGAGCCTTATTATGACGATTTACGCCCATAGCCCTTCGCGTGTAGTTTATACCATTCGCATAGACGCGTTGCTTCCCCCTCCCCTGTCCATGGACCACCAGAAACTTACACATCACACGATATGCGACAATACTGGCCAGTTACTTTACGTCGATATAGTGAGAGATAGTTACCTCCTAGATCTCGCTGGCCCAATGCGGACTATCGCATACTTAACCTGAGTCTGTACCGCAGGTGATGTTACTTATTCATTTGACATTCAACAGAATAAAGGTCTATTTGAACGAGTTGATAGACCTTTTTTAGGAAAATATAATAAAAATATAAAAGTCTTCCAAGTGTTTTGTTCTGCAGGATATGTGAAACAAAGAATCTCTGTTTGACGGGCCATTTGGAGCGCGAGACAAACAGCAAATGTCCTTATATCGTATAATACGAACGGGAATATAAGACATATTACGTAACGAAAAATATATTCTAAATTACATAAAATGAATGAGAAGGTGTATGTACTGAGACTAAGCGCTTTGTTGTGTTTTCATTGTTAAGTTTTAATTTAATTTTTTTTATTGTGCTTCAATGAGAATTTTTATAAAGCATACTAGCTTTTCCCAGTGGCTTCGCTCGTGTTGAAGTTAAATGATAAATATCGATAAATATTACACTCAAATAGAACTGCAATAGAATTCCAATATGGCAGATATTGAATTTCAACAATAATAAATAGACAATATTTTTTTGACCCTTCTAAAAACATGTTTTTAATAAAAAGTAGAATTACCAAATTAATTTTAATTAATTTAATAACTTATTTGCATGACTGGCGTGATGCAGCTCTGAACAGAGAAAAATGGAAAAAATGGAGGGAGGACTTTGCCCAACAATGGGACACATAATGGGCTTGATATAATAATAAAAAGTATCCTATGTCATTCCTCTAGGAACATGTGTACAAAATTTCATGATGATGAATTGATGAGTAGTTTTGGCGTGAAAGCGTAACAAACACACTCACATACACATTTATAATATTAGCAGGATTTTACAAAACTTGTTTGTCCAATGAAAGTATATTTGTGTCTGGTTAGTTCTAATTTACCCACGACGAAAGGGGATATGCGTTTGCTGCGAGTAGTCCAGTCATTATATCCAAAAAAATCGACCCTAGATCCGTGAATAATTAGTTCATGAACTTTTTTTTTCGTAGGTCCCTCGGAGGGGTCACTGGGAGTGTAAATTTAAAAAGGAGACCGGATTAGTCTTCTGCGTATATTCCAAAAATGTTTTTCTTTTCAATAAAAACAGTTTTTCTTGAATAACTCGGCCATTTTTGATTGGAATAGTGTTTTTAGACAGGTGTTAAGGTACAAGTCCGAGACGGGCGACAACCGCAAGCTACAACCACATCAAGTTTCACCACTGGTTTCTATGAATCACTATGAAATACCCAATATTCCTAGTCGAGAGAGAGTTATTATTATTCATGAGTTCAGGCTAAAGTACATTCAACAACAAAAACTGTTTCCTAATGAAGTGGTGCCTCCATTAGAGAACCGTGTGTCATATGTATGTATATATCACACATGAATGTTATCAATGTAGAAAAAGCATTAAGCAAGTATTGCTCTCTCCACATTAATAACTTACAAAAGTACACTGGTTGCGAAAAATCTTTAAATTCACCTCCAGACCTTTCATCTACCATTTTTTCTACATGTTCGTATCAAAGGAGCATTTTTTTAAGTGCTGATGAAAAATGTATTCATCATTCTGTCACGATTAATCTATATTAAATACAAAGACTACCAGATTATCTGTAATTAGTGTAAAATAGTTAATTAACTATAATCTTGTATTTAACTCCAATTATCCGCATTAAAGAGTATTTAACATAATTTTCAAATTAACTATTATTGTCGAAATCGAAATATTTAAAAAAAGTAATAAGAAATTAGTAAGTGTAGCAGACACACGTATGAAGATGTTTCATAAAATTGAAATAAAATGTCTGGAGGATCCGAAAAATCCCTTGTTGGGACCTAATATAAAAGCATTGTATGCATTTGGTCTTTTAGAAAGTACAAATATTTTGATACGGAGTTTATTTGCCATTTTACATATCGGCTCACAGGTTTTCGTCTGGAGCATGTTTGTTGATTTATATTTTATGAGAAACGATATGAACAAAGTTCTTCTCAATTTATCTCTTACAGCGCAAAGTTTGGTGTGCATATGTAAGACGCCATCAACAATTTTCTACCAAGCAAAATGGTTACGACTGTTTTCTAATATATCTTCAGAGGAACTTTTGCAAATTTCCCATGGAGATAAGGAGACTGTGAACTCCATGAAGCGATACAGATCGTATTCCAGGACCGTCACGTATTCATTCTGGCTGGTTATTATTTTGACTACGGTAGTAACTATAACCTCACCATTTTACACATATATCACGTCTGTCACAAATCATAATGGTACGAATTCGTACCCGCAGATTTTGAGATCTTGGTTTCCTTTCGACCACACTCACAACCCTGGCTATTCGGTGTCAGTTGCAGTTCATGTTATAATGATTATTCAAGGGAGCGGCATCATTGCGTCGTACGATACCACGGTGTTTGTGATCATGTCGTTTTTCAAAGGTCAATTAAACATATTGAAACAAAAATGTTCTCGAATTTTCGGCGCAGAAAAACCTATTCCGAGAAGCGAAGTAATGAAAAACATAAAAGAGTGTCACCGTCTACACAATTTTCTTACCGAGTGAGTATAATAATTCTTACCATATTATTGCTTTGATCTTGCTTTTATATATTTTATACACAGAAATATTCTACATAGTACTAATTAATTAAGGCGTGTTATAAAATAAAAGGGAATAAAGATTTAGACATAATATAATTTCCGAAAATTCAAGGAGCGGCACGGTGGAGGTACCTCTTGCTTGCAAAGTTCCTGTGGTTTTTGAGTTTATGAGTAAGAAGAGGAAGGGCGAAATCATTGCAGATACAATTTGTTCGTAGCAGTTCTTCTGGCTTGAGTAAAATACTTCAGCCACATATCGACTAGATTTCTTTAGATCAGTGGTTCTTAACAGGTGGTCCGCGGACAGTGGTCCGGAAGCTTCTCAAGTGGTCCGCGAACCGTGCCAATAAATAAGTGACAAGAGTCAACACAACTTTTCCCGAACGCATCATGTTTTCAACATTATAACCTCCAGATCAATAAAGCAACTGGGTGGTCCGCGGCATAATAAAAATTTGCCAAATGGTCCCTCAGGACTAAAAGGTTAAGAACCACTGCTTTAGATAAATAACTTTCGGGGCAGACAAAGATCGAGTGCCATAAGTTCCCAACAGATTTGTCTTGCTTCTCCCACGTTCATATTACCTACTATCTCTTTAATAATACGCCAATACATTTCATTAATAAGTACTTAATTATATAAAATCTATTCTATAAATCTTAGGTAAGTAAATATGCACATGAGCCACAGCGTTGATTTAGTAAGAGGTAGTGCACGCTGCACGCATACATGTAGCCGAATTGGGACGGCACGACCGTGAAGGTGCCTCTCGCTTACGCGACACCGGCGTAAAATGACAGCTGTGCTGCCTCGTATCGTGCGGTGTGTAGTCACCGGTGGCCCATGGCAAGAGGAAGGACATCCTCCTTCCTCTTGCCATGGGCCACGCAGCTGTACAACCTCTATGCTGATGTCTGTGGCCGTAGGTAGTCATGAAAGTGGCTCCGACTGCTCGTCCCTTGTACTATACATAAAAAAAATCAACACGAATTCAGAATGTCTAATAAAAATTCTATAGTTTCTATGTTTTTAGACAACACCAACTGTTTAACTCCCTCGTGTCGCCGGTTATGTGCATCTATGTGCTGATATGTTCCGTTATGATATGCTGTTGTGTGGTACAGTTGAAT
>LUGF01037578.1:8395-19952 GCA_001625245.1 Calycopis cecrops
TTTTTTTTTATATAATATATAGTAGGTACTGGCAGTAATTTTTCGAACGCTACAAAGCTAATACGTCCTAAGACGCCATTTTGCTTAAAGAAGTGTTTTTTTTTTAAATACATTATGTATCTTTAATTTGAATCACTTAAATACAAATAGTTTTTGAAAACTTGGAAAATAGCCCATTTAGTTGCATTAAATATGGCACCTTTTAAAACACTTGGTATTTATTGTAGGCACCACACTGCTAAGTACTGATGATTACGAGCAACAAATCGACGACTTACAATAATTTGTTCAGATGCCTTATCGGCCTGTGATGTGTTCTGTCGGTGTTTATTTATTCTCAAACTCCGTAACCCGACACCGCCATGACGTTTCTCACGGCGCGGCGCACGTGGTGACAAGTGTGAGTTGTGAACGGATCGCTCGGCCTGTTCACAACTTCACACTACAACAACAAGTGTGAAGTTGTGAACGGATCGCTCGGCCTGTTCACAACTTCACACTTGTTGAGTCGTTCCACTCATTTTTTGCGCTGCCTTTCTTTCTCCTCCAACCTCAATAGGCCACCGGCTACTAACACCGCACACTAACGTGCCAATAAGTCTTCGTACATCAATGATTAGATGGATACCGATTTGGTCGATAATGACTTTTTGATAAATCACAGGAAGGTCGAAGGTAACGTCATAAGTGTAGCGATGGTCTCACATTGACCTTAATTAAGTGAGTGATTGTTGGTAAGTGGCAGATGTAAATGCGTGATTGTTGGTAAGTGGTAGGTGTAGGTAAGTGATTGTAGGTGAGTGGTATGTGTAAGTAAGTGGAAATCAAATGATGGAAAGATATTAACGATTCGATTCGTTGTGAGTTGTGAGAATTGAAGAAAATATAAATCATGACTTTTTTATGATATAGGGGAGCAAACGAGCAGTCTGAGCCATTTTCATGATTACCGACGCCCATAGATCCGCATAGAAGCTATACAGATGCGTTGCCCTCCTTTCTCCTTCTCCCTCTATGGGCCACCGTCTACTTACACACCGCACGAAACGAGACAGCACAGCTGTCACTTTACGTCGATCTCTTGTAATCGAGAGGTACTACTACCTCCCCGGTCGTGTCGGCCCAATTCGGCGACATGCATGCATGCAGCGTGGCCCCACCTCTTACTAAATTGATATACTTTTGGAATTGAAGTATTTGTTTTGATGACTGATTATCGCAGTGGTAACGTAGCAACACCAAGGGCCCGGTTACATACATAAAATTCCACGACCGGCGAGATTTGAACCCGCGACGCTTACGTTACCACGACCAATCGGCACACAACACACACAATCACAAAAAAAATTGACACATTCCGACAAACTAAAATCAAGCTCAAAGATACAAATATACCAAGAATACAGATTTATTTGTATTCTGTATAACTTTGCAAGGACTGAACAACGTTACAAAATCAAAGCAGGACGAAAGAACAAACAAACAAGTATATCTTGTCACAAGATATGAAAATAAAAATTTCATTAAATCAATAGTGAGTGTCACGTTATTCAAACGTGACAGGAAGCCGTCACGCCGTCCGCGTCACCCCGTCACGGCACCAGAATTAAATACGACTATGTAGACACGCGGCTCCGCTTACTTCGCGTATGTCACCGTGTTGTGACACGCCGAGTATTAGGCGCGTCATAAATTGAGAAGCTTATAAGTTATGTGAAGAAATGTGATAGGATAGTGCGTCGCAGTGGAGTTATAATGTCCACATTAAATAATGACGATGATGATCTTGATTACATAGATGACTAGCTGTGCCCCACGGTTTCACCCGCGCTCAATTTCTACGAAATCCATATAAACTTCAACACCCTATTTCACCCGTTAAGGGTTGAATTTCTAAAAATCATATTTTAGCGGATGCCGGATGATTTTTTCAAACAAGTGAAACAGCGAAAAAACATAAACATGCTTTGTACCGACCCGTACAGCGAACGGCAACCAGGTACGGGGTGAATGACCCCGGCCGGTCATAGTCGGCGATCAGTTGCGATACAGCGTGTACGAAGTGAGAAAAATCTTTAAAAAAATCCTGTAACTAATTTATTGCTCCGATTGATCTGATTTTTGTTATGTAGCCTATGTAGTGTAATACACTAAATGTATGGTTTCATTTAATGCCTCTCGCTTGTATCAACCTTGTATACATATATGTATAGTTTCAGCTTTCGAGGTCTATGAAGCTTTGAAACGCAAGTATAAAAAGCACAATAATATTAACTTATTTTAGGAAGTTTAGTTAGTTGTGTTGCCATGCAGCGGAATTGGATGGGCCGTTTACTTTTTATAGTACTTATAAATAGGTTTACTATAAAAAAGCTGAAATACTTGGAAAGACTTCACGCGAATATTACTCATTAAAATAAAACAACTTTGACTCATTTTATTGCGGCTTGTTTATTTATTCAACAAGCCCGACGTTTCAGAAGCTTTAGGACAGCAACCGTGGTCACCGGTGGACGAAACGTCGGTTGTAAAATAATTAAATACACCGCGACAAAATCCTTTCTAGTTGTATTATTGTATTCAAATACTTGTGTTAAAACAATAAGCCCAAAACAAAGACGTGAACAAAAATAGACGTGCATGTAATAGGGTTGCCAACCGTACCATAATATATAGTATTGTACTGTCAACTGTGTACTGTTGATGAAATATATTGAACGCAAAAATATTTTATTTTCAAGACTGAAACATTTATATTGCAAATAACGAAAAATCGTGTTTATTGATGCTCATGTCTCAATGCGCTTTTTTTTAGTTGAATCTGGCCCTTAAGATCTATATTTGATTGCATTATTTTTTATACATATTTTGAACAATACTATATTTGAAGAAATGTTGGCAACCCTAGCTGGTAGATAAAATGCCATCACGTAGTTCCACCGAACGCCGCTCACTTGTATATTCCGCACCCGAGTACCCGCTGAATAATAATACCGATACCCAATCAATGGCTTCAGGGGAACAGCTAATTGACTAATTAACTATATTTATTACTTCCCACCCATTCACTGAAATAGCCCGTCCAAATTATCCTTTCAAGGTTTTTAATTTATTCACGTACACCGCTTTGATAGTTTTCGATGGTGGTTTTGATGTCCTTTATGGGAATTTTGAAATGGAACAAAGACATTTCGTAGCTTCAAAAGACTTTTTATAAGAATATCTATACAAAAAAGTCAAAAGTGAGTGACTGACATAAGGATCTATAAACGCACAACTCAGACCACTGGACGGATCGGCCTGAGGTAGATGTTAAACGTAATAATATGTATAATATGACGTAAAATAAAAAATGGAAATACTTTGTTCCAAAAAGTAGGGTTGCCAACCGTACTATAATATAGAGTAATAACTAATAACTAATAACTAATATCTATAATATGACGTAAAATAAAAAATGGAAATACTTTGTTCCAAAAAGTAGGGTTGCCAACCGTACAATAATATATAGAGTAATATAATATATGTATAATATGATGTAAAATAAAAAATGGAAATACTGTGTACTAAAAAAATAGGGTTGCCAACCGTACTATAATATATAGTATTGTGCCATATTTCAGGACTGTGTACTATATACTATTGAAGAAATATATATTACACAAAAATACTATATTTTCAAGACCGAAATATTTAGTACCTACCTATAATAGCAAAAAACAATAGATTAAATCAATCCAACCTTGTTAATCTCAAATAAAAAATGCAAACACTAACAAATTTAATATATACCTACTCTTAATTCTTGTATTTTTTGTATTATATTTATTTATACCTACCTAAAATATTTTATCTACACTAATGTTGTAACATTCTACTTATGTTTCCAATACTTGACTTATAATAACTACTGGTATAGCTCAGACAACAAAAAACTCAATTGACATGATGTTATAATATCCAAATCGATATCGTAAAATCTCATTATAACACTGTGTGAGAGCGAGAGAGAGAGAGAGAGTGGTGAGAGAGCCTTATTTCAAAATCCTTAACTTCGCGCGTTCGCTCCTGATTGGCCCTGCGCGCTCTGCAGCTGCGATCTCATTGGTTCAATGCCAGCTTGCGAAGGATTTGCGAGAAAGAGACAAAGCTCTACAAAAAAATTAAAACAAAAATGAACGCCACAGACAAAGAATACTATATATATAATCTACTGTTTAGTATAAATTTAAAAGTAAAGTCATGTGATTTTTTCATATTATATTTCAACATTGAAGCTAGTATTTTAACATTGAATTATAAAAAGTATATACAGGGTGGATACGAGCGAGAGGCATTAAATTAAACCACATATGAAGTGTATTATTTCCAGGCTACACAACAAATATCAGATCAATCGGAGCAATAGTTTAGCCACAGGAATTTTTTAAAGTTTTTTCTCACTTCGTACACTCTGTACCATCAGCTGTTCGAGCGCCCGACCGCATATAGTCCGCCGGGGTCATTCACCCCGTTCGAGGCTTAGCGACCTTACCGAGCGGCCGCGGCGGCGCGTATAAAGAGTGTTTACAAGTTTTCCTTATTTTTTCGCTATTTAACTTGTTTGAAAAAAGTATTTTCGTATACTTGTCGTAAACTTTTTTTTAATAGTCTCGGATTAACAATAGGCACTTATAGTATATGTGGTTAAATTTAATGCCTCTCGCTCGTATCAACCTTGTATTTACGCGCCGCAATTTTTGCAATCATATTAAAGTATTTAATAAAATTATTTATCTTCAAGAGCATTACATTTTAAATCGTTGGTCAAGCAGTCGTCGCCTCGTCAGTCAAACAGCCGTCGCCTCCTCGGTCAAGCAGTCATCGCCTCGTCGGTCAAACAGTCGTCGCCTCGTCGGTCAAGCAGTCGTCGCCTCGTCGGTCAAACAGGCGTCGGTTCGATATGACAATATACGTACCTACGCGTGAATTTAATGTTTCGCAATGTTTTATTAATTGATTAATTGCATTAGTGAAGATAAAGTAGTGTATGCAACTGCATATAACACGGGTATTAAAACACTCGTTAACTATTTTGAAACTCGCTTCGCTCGTTTCAAAAACTCACACTCGTGTTTTAATACCCTTCATTATATGACAGTTGCATAAACTACTATAATTGTAGTGATAGTAGATAGTAGATACTATATTTTTATAGGATATTTTGAAAAATGTTGGTGACCCTACCAAAAAGCATATTATTTAATCAAGACATTTATTAATTGGCAATGGGTTATAATAGGATGCTAACACGAGACAGTAGCTAATAGGGTCCATAAACATCTTTTAATCTGATAACTTTCAGGTTAACGACAAAGGGTGGGAACTGAAGGGGGAGATAGTAGAATAGGAAGGGCTAGTGGCCTGCTGGGAAATAATGACGAAAACTACGACGCGTTATATAGCAAGCGAGCAGTCGAAAATGTATGGTCACCACCAACACCCATAAATGTTCAAACAAAAAGAGATTATCTAGAAGTATTGCTAATAAATAGACACTGCAAACCCTAATAATATAATCTATACATATAATAAAATCGTAAGAAAGTAAAAACTGTACATTAATTTTTTTTTTAAAAGAATACTTGGGGCGTGATCTACAATCGATCACGAGGCGAAAAATATTATTTTCAGAATTTCTGTCTTTTTGTCTGTGTCAAAAAGTACTGCATGGACTTACCTCAAAGGAGACGTTTCATTTTTGTATGGACATTTGGCCTCCATGATGTACAGTTGTGAGCAAGTTTCTAAAAATATACATAACAGCAATCAACTTACAATTTTGTTTAAAATTACCTCGTTTTTGGGTTCACGAAATGTTTAAAACCCATACATTGGAGTACTAACGTCAACTTGACAGTTCGTCGTCTAACATTTGATTGTAATTAGTGAGATTGTTTTTATTTTTGAAATGACCAAATCAAATACAAATGTGTTTGTATTTTTAATGTGATAGTAAATTTTTTGCCGATCTACAGCTTTAGGTACATCATGCGGGCCAGAAATGAAACGTCTCCTTTTGCATGAAAATTACTAACAGGTCGGCAGGTGATACAGTTACGATCCCTTTCCGAGTTGATAAGTGTGCGGCGACAATTACTTTGATCGTTTCTTTTCTTTATAGTTATTAGTTAAGTCTCGTTAGGACAGGGGTCCTTTCAATCATTTTGATGACTACAGACACTCATAAATATCCTATGCCGTACTTCATCCACCTCCCTCAAGAATTCAAGGCCGGTATTGTGTAAGCCAGAGGTACCTCCTGGTGCAGCCAGTCTAATTCGGCTGCGTGACACTAAGTCTTAAATTTCTTAAGAAAAATGTCTGTTAAGAAGTAAAGTCAAAAATAAATAAACTTTGTTTGTTTACATTCGCTAAGCCCCGTTCCAATCCTTCCCGTACTTGTGCTTGTAGCTAAATCCGGGAAGACTTAGCTAACTAGGACACGGGTTGTTTTCAAAATATTGCTAAATATACATGGTTTCGTACATTTTTATCTACATCTCTCACTTATACCGGCGTAAAGTGGTGTGTGAGTAGCCGGTGGCCCATGGGAGGAGGAGGATGGAGGGCAATGCTGTATAACCGCTACTGATAGGAAGACATGCTAAATTTGCACCTTTAGATTGTAGAACTCAATCTAAAGCATACTTGTGCTATTCGCAAGAGAAAGGCCAAGTTAGAATGGAATGGAGTTCATTAGATATATTATATATTAGAAGGCAGAGTCTATCCGAAGACTGCCCAAGTTACTACGTTTAATTGTTTCTTTTCTGCAGAACATCGTCTCTCTTGATATTTACGAGTATATGGTGTAAACGGGACTTAATCGCGTTGTAAAATCGAAGTATTTACGTCGACTCTCGACGTTCACGAGTAGTCTACTTGTTACGGCCGAAACGTCGAGAGTCGAGGTACATACTTCGATCTTATAACGCGATTAAGTCCCGTTTACACTATATAAATATGAATACAAATCGTGAAAGCTTAAAACAATTTATCGTCTCTGTTGCTTCGGTAAATATATTTAAAAGCGTGTGCTTTAGACCACACAACTGAAGTAAAACTTAATTATTGATTTTCATTACCGTAGTTACAATGGCATAACATGTCATAATATTAATTTTATACACAAAAAAGTTTAAATTGAATTTTAAATTTGAATTTGAATGACAATATCCGCTGCGTGATTTTTGTAACGCTCTCGCCAGCTTACTTCTCATGTCAAGCACGCTTATAGATGTTTTACTTCACACGCAACACGTAATAAAATCACCATTGCCAGAGGTCCATCGACAATGGATGATCATGTGAGCACCTTATCTGTGACACGCTGAGCTGAATAACAAGCAGCTCAGCAGAACCGTCCGTGGTGCGGTTGTGAATGCACCGCGATACGTGATGTAAACTGGCGGTCCCGTATTAGGTCGTATCTGATGGGAGAAATACTGACGCATGTCGGACATCGAGTTGAAATTCTTTGCAGTTCTGTTTAATTATAGAAACTAATTCCCTTGATTAGTCGTATGTGATGGGAGAAATACTTGCAAATCTGCCATGGAGTTGAAAATTCTGTGCGATGTTCAGCTTAATTATAGAAATGAATTTAATAATGTTGTTTGTACTGTACGTATTAGGTCGTATCTGATGGGAGAAATACTGACGCATGTCAGACATCGAATTGAAATTCTGTGCAGTTCTTTTTAATTATAGAAACTAATTCCCTTGATTAGTCGTATGTGATGGGACAAACACTGGCGCTTGTCTGCCATGGAGTTGAAAATTCTGTGCGATGTTCAGCTTAATTATATAAATGAATTTAATAATGTTGTTTATACTGTACCGTACTAGGTCGTATCTGATGGGAGAAATACTGACGCATGTCGGACATCGAGTTGAAATTCTTTGCAGTTCTGTTTAATTATAGTAACTAATTCCCTTGATTAGTCGTATGTGATGGGAGAAATACTCGCAAATCTGCCATGGAGTTGAAAATTCTGTGCGACGTTCAGCTTAATTATAGAAATGAATTTAAGAATGTTGTTTATGCTGTCCCGTATTAGGTCGTATCTGATGGGACACTGGCGCCTATCTGCCACTGAGTTGGAGATTCTGAGCGAAGATCAACTTGTTTTTAGAACGGGCAGAACCGAATTTAAGAATATTAAACTTCTTATGCCGTCCCTTAATAATTTGATGTGAGAAACACTTACATATCCGACATCGGGTTGAAGCCTGTGCGAAGTTCAGCTTAATTACAGAAACTAATTTAAGAATATTAAACTGCTTATACGGTCCCTTCATTGGTCGTATCTGATGTGAGAAACACTAACGCACCGACATCGAATTGGAGATTCTATACAGTTCAGCTTAATTAGAGAAACGAATTTAAGAATATTAAACTGCATACAGCTGTCCTGTGTAAGTCGTATCTGGTGGGAGAAATACTGACGCACATCTGCCATCGAGTTGAAGATTACATGCGAGGTTAAGCTTAATTATAGAAACGAATTTGAGAATATTAAATCCCGTTTACAGTATATAAATATTAGGTCCTATCTACCTGAAGAGATGAATACGTTGACACTTATCCGCCATCGAGTTTGTATTGGATAAACGGTCCCGTATTAGGTAGTATCTGATGGGAGAAGCACTGACGTATACCGCGCTCGAATTGCAGATTCTGTGCGACATACAGCTTAATTATACAAACTAAGATGTCTTTAAGAATACTAAACTGTTTATACTTATCTGACGAGCGAAACGCTCCGGACACATCCTCCATCAAATGGAGGAGTCTGTACCATACATACAGCGCTCATGGAGCATCAAGGAGTTCATAGTTTACGTTGGTCGAAAATAGTACATGATAGGAAAAATATTGACGCTAGCCCGAAGACAAGTGCAAGAACTTCTATCAGTTTCTACACCTGGTACATCCCATTCCCAAGTTGCCAAGTCACCTAACGTGTACAAAGTAAGTATGAAGAATCTGATAGAAAAAAATACATTTACGCAGCGGTATCATACATCTTGTGTATATCATATTCTTTGATAAACCAACAAAAGGAAATATACGAGCGTACCCACTTTCCCTTTTTCCTCCCGGGGGAGGATGTTGACGTTTTCGTAATTTACTTTCACAATAGCTGTATGTAAAGTTTACCTTTTCGCAGACGCTTCGACAGGTCCCAGTGGCCTTGCTGCAGCACGACGATAGATCTGTGAAAAAGATCAAACGTCAATATCTATAATTAATATTACGTCTATGTTAAGCTGAGGAGTTTGTTTCGTTGGACGCGTATATCTCAGAAACTATATGTCGGAGGAGAGTTGCGTCCCGACATGAGTATTTGTAAAAGCTCGAAACATAAAGTGCAGTTTGTAAATTGTAATAAATAATTATTAATTAACAATTAAACAAGTTTAATGGATTTTATCGCGGTTTAATTATTTAACAATCTCGACTTTTCAGAAGCAGTCTACCATAGACGTACCTAAAGGTGCTGATACACTTGAGCATTCACATGTAATGAGCATTCATGCGAATGTTACATGCAGAAAAATAAACGAGAGCATTCTAGCGAGCATTGCTTCGAGTTTTTTGCTGAGCCAAGCTTCGGTCATAGTTCCACGTCCGCGTTCTCCGTCACTAGAATGCTCGTGAAAATGTTCATAGCTATGTTTGGCTCTATGCTTGGCTCGGCTCGTTGTTCAGTTCGACAAATATAAAAACGGCGAATGCTCGATGTTCTGTAACAAATGAATGCTCAAGTCTATCAGCACCTTTAAGCTCCTGAAAAGTCCGGCTTGTATATTATTTAAACCGGGATAAAATCCATTAGAATTGTTTTATTGTAATGAGTAATATTCGCGTAAACCTGAGACCTCTGGTTGTTTTCATAAGTGGTAGTGCCACACTGCATGCTTGCATGCAATCGAATTGGACCGGCACGACCGGGGAGGTACCTCTCGCTCACACGAGACCGGCGTAAAGTGACAGCTGTGCTGTCGCGTTAGGGGCGGTTTGTAAGTAGACGGTGGCCCATGGAGGTTAGAGAAGAAAGGAGGGCAACGCATCAGTATAGCCTCTATGCGGATGTTTGTGGGCGTCGATAGTCATGGAAATGGCTCCGACTGCTCGTTTGCCCTCCTATACCATAAAAAAAATTGCGCGTAAAGCATTTCCTAGCAAAAAAAAAGCCTTAGACCTTGTTATGATTAATGAATAGTTGATCCAAGGTTTCGTAGCATATGTCAAGGTATCCGCCAACATTCATTGCCATCAACCGATCAGCAATATCCGAACTGACAGATTGCAAAATGCAGTCGTGCAAAGTTTCGACCAAAATATTTAAGCTGGCGGCCTTAACGTGAGCCTTCAATGACGGGACATGACGGACGGCATGGCGAATGTTTTAGATGTCAAATGAGCAGTCGACGAAGTATTTTTAGTAAGGGCGACAGCACATGCTACTTTTAGCAGCGGCGATCGGCGATTTAGACGCTTTTTAGAAGCTGAATGCAACGACGAGTTCCCCAGCTCCCCAGCGCACACTTAAAAACGCGGGATGCGGCTATTTAGTAGCAAAGCGACTGCGAGAGATACAGCATCGCGCTTTAGGAAGAGGTAGTGCCACACTGCATGCTTGCATGCAGCCAAATTGGGCCGGCACGACCGGGGAGCTCTCGCTTACACGAGACCGGCGTGAAGTGACAGCTGTGCTGTAGTCTTTCGTGCGATGTGCAAGTAGCCGGTGGCCCGAGAAGGTGGGAGGAGAAAGTAGGGCAGCGCATCTGTATAGCCTCTATGCGGTTGTCTATGGGCGTCGATAGTCATGGAAATGGCTCCAACTGCTCGTTTGCCCCCTTATACCATAAAAAAAAATTGGAGCAGTCGCTAAATCGCGCGACTCCGATACCGCGACTGAACGCATAGTCGCTAGATAGTGATGCGGCATTGATGCAGTCGCTAACTGGATCGGCGCTGCTAAAAGTAGCGCGTGTGCTGTCGTCTTAAGAGGTACGCCCGGGGAGGTACTTCTCTACACGACAGTGGCGCATTTAGGCTTACTGCCGCCCTAGGCCCGGTCGGATACGGCCACGGAATAGATAAATATGGTTGGAAAGGAAATGTGGGCGGAGCCGGCGCGCCGCAAGTATGATTAGATAATCATACTTGCCACGAAACACGAATGTCGTGCTTTTAGTCGCTCTTGCAATGTGATTGTGACAAGAGCTGCGTAATAGTAGTTTATGCAACTGTCATATAAAGAAGGGTATTAAAACACGAGTTTGACTTTTTGAAACGAGCGAACGCGAGTTTCAAAATAGTACCTAACGAGTGTTTTAATAGCCGTGTTATATGCAGTTGCATACACTAATTTATCTTCACTAATGGAATTAATCAATTAATCAAACATTGCGAAACATTCAATTCACGCGTAAGTAGGTACGTGTATTGTCCGACCGACGACTGTTTTACCGACGAGGCGACGACTGCTTGACCGACAAGGCG
>LUGF01037621.1:34027-66270 GCA_001625245.1 Calycopis cecrops
GGGTATTAAAACACTCGTGAGGTACTATTTTGAAACTCGCTTCGCTCGTTTCAAAAATTCACACTCGTGTTTTAATACCCTTCTTTATATGACAGTTGCATAAACTACTATTATGGTTATTCTTCCATTTCTCATAGTCTCATAGTTCTCAAGTCATAATTATTCGATGGCACGTATGTGCATAAAGGCTCGCCTACTCTGCCATATATACTATATCTGTATACTAATATAACTGTACTATAACTGTAATATATGTTTGTATCATTTATAAAGGTTTTGACGACCTGCTGATGCAGCAGACCTAGGAGCTGAGCATGTTGCACCAGGAGTTGCGAATTAGAATCCCACCTAACGTTATGGATGTTTATTACCTAATGTATTATATGTACCTATTTCTATAATACAATTTTTAAATATATTTGCAAAGTTGTAAGAGGGTTTATCACTATATAGTGCTGTACGGGTCCACCTGTGTATTGCAAACCGATATTACTAGCACCGCCGCGATATAAAAATGCGAAGGAAGAGTTTAATAACATGTCACAAACAGGTATATGTAGGCCGTCAAAGTCGGCGTGGGCAAGCCCACTTGGTTGAGTACTAAAAAAGGATGGTCAAGTTAGTGCTTGCGGTGATTACAGAGCTTTAAATGCGGTCACCAAACCTGACCGCTACCCTATACCGCAGGTACAGGACTTTACGTATTTCTTGTTGCCAAAAAATTACAATCCTAACTTGCTTTTATTATATGGGGCTCCTCCTTCTTCCTCCCACATCCGTGGGCCACCGGCTACTTACATACCGCACGAAACGCGACAGCACAGCTGTCAATGATTTTGTAAAAGAAAATATGTCATACGCTACGTAAATCGTGCTTTTTATGAGAGTCCGCTGGTCTATGGGGATGGAGAAAAAAAATATTCTCAAAAATTTACATAAAAAAAGCATATCACAACATATTAATTAGTTCAGATGATATTTGAAAACCCGCGATCATAACACCGTTTGGTTGATATGAATTTGAACGCATGATGAAAAAATAGTGTGCTATCCGGTTTAGACTTTCTTTAGTGTTACTCTGACGATATTTTGGTCGTGTCGGAATATATCACGCAGCATAATGAACAATTAGAACAAGTATTCCAACGTTTAAACGAGTATGGAATAACGATTAATTTAAAAAAACGCACTTTTAGGGCTACTTAGTGTTGAGTATTTAGGGTTCCGTATCTCAAAGAAAAAAAACGGAACCCTTATAGGATCGCTTTGTTGTCCGTCTGTCTGTACGTCTGCCAAGACCTTTTTCTCCAAAACGCGTGAAGGGATTAAGCTGAAATGAATATAATAAATGAAAGTCAAATACGGAGGTCAGTTACGTCTTGATGCCTTGAAAAATCACACTTCTAAGTTAACGCAATAAAAAGTTATGCACAAATTTTGTATGAAAACGCACTTTTTCGAAAACCTACAGGGTACTTCCCGTTGAGCTAGAATTCTGAAATTTGGCAAGAAGTAAGACCTTATAGTATACATATAGGAATAAATCTAAAAATTTGGTAAATAAAATTTATATCACTGGAAAAATCATTACCAACTTATGCATGTAGTTCGTTTCATACTAAATGTATGCAAGCACCCGCATATATAACTTTGTCAACTTGTCGCAGGGAAGTGTAATTTTCTCAACGTCTATTACTTTTGCTCATACCTTCCGTTCCTACGGAACCCTCGGTGTGCGAGTCCCACTAGCACTTGGCCTGGTTTTTTAGGTTACAAAGTGTCTACAAACGATGTTAGGCCTTTAGAAAGTAAAGTACAGGCAATCATTGATTACCCGAAGCCAAAAAATGTCAGTGAGCTAAGGCAATTTTTGGCCATGGTTTTTATCGAAGTCATTTATCGAGAGCAGTAGAATATTTATATATACTAAACAAATTCTACTAATATTATAAATGCGAAAGTTTGTAAGCATGTTTGTTACTCTCTCACACAAAAACGGATTTTCATGAAACTTTACAGTAATATAGCTTT
This sequence comes from Calycopis cecrops, assembly GCA_001625245.1. NCBI lineage: Eukaryota > Metazoa > Arthropoda > Insecta > Lepidoptera > Lycaenidae > Calycopis > Calycopis cecrops. The sequence goes on from LUGF01037621.1 coordinate 36,059, forward strand.
CATATCAGAATAACATAATAAGTTTAAATTTTGAATCATTTTTGAAGTCCGAAATACACGCGGGCGAAGCCGCGGGCGGAAGCTAGTAAATTCATAGGGCAACAAAGTACGACGAGACATTGGAAAAATCATTACCAACATACATTGGACACCGGATGCTGACGAAGCGTTCGCACAATGTAAGAAGGGTTTCTAGAACGCGGCCACGTTAGCATTTCCGTCGGATAACGCGCCAGTCGCACTATTTGCAGACGCATCAGATACTTGGGTGGAGGCTGTGTTGATACTCGGAACAGTATGTCGATGGAAGATGGAATCCATTAGGATACTTGTCCAGAAAACCAAAAGAAACACAAAATTATAGCATCCATACCGAGTATTTGTAATATTTTTAGGTGTCGAACATTGCAGAAGCTTATTTGAAGGTCGTAGCCTAATTATATTCACAAACCACAAACCCTTTTCCTTCGCAATTTCCAAATTATGTAAAGACTAGCTTCCGCCCGTGGCTTCGCACGTGTGGATTTCGGATTATAAAAAATCCCTATAAATTTTAACTTATTATGTTATTCTGATATGAAAGCTATATTACTGTAAAGTTTCATGAAAATCCAGTAGCTTTTGTGTGAAAGAGTAACAAACATCCTTACAAATTTTCGCATTTATAATATTAGTAGGGTAATAAGAAAAAAAGCCGTAGGCGTCCAACGGCCTATATTAGCCCCTTCCTTGGGGGCCATGCAATAGGGTCAGGTTCCCATCCTAACCCCTGGCCCCAGTTATAGAGGCGAAATAAGTTGCGCGTAGCGCCTTTGCCGCACTCCCAGCCGTCGTTCGCGGGTCAGGCCATTCTCCACCTCCCTGGCCCGCCCGGCGGTATTATCCTTAGAGCTGGCCAACGATATATAACCAAAAAATATTTTACGTAACCCTAAATATAATTTAAAAAAAGTCGGTGGCACATGGAGGTGGAAGGAGAAAGGAGGGCAGCGCATTTGTAGAGCCCCTATGTGGATGTTTGTGGGTGTCGGTAGTCATGAAAATGGCTCTGGCTGCTCGTTTGCCCTCCTATATCATAAAAAAAAGTCCTAATTCCCAACACTAGTCTAGATATATCTATTGAGAAATGTCGAATGAAAATGCAAGGCCATACTTTCAGGCGATTAGCCTTCGAATCTGTTCACAAATTAAGTCGCCCAGGAATTCGTACCACGCGAAAAATAGTAAAAGGAAAATATTTCTGGATGAACATAGGTACTGTCGGTATCGAAGCGGTGTATTGATTGCCAGGAGTCGAAGGTTCAGCGGCACAATAAGTCAGAACTTGGAAAATTTCAGTCAGTTGATTTAGTCACATACATAGATATAGTCGGCCCATTGGTCACATTGTCTCATGATTATAGGTACCTTGTCTCGGTTATAGACAGGCAGAGCGGCCCAAGGCATTTCCAGTAAATGACATTACGGCAAACAGTGGCGAAAGTATTTTTTGAAGGATGGGTTTCGAGCCGGGGTCATTCACCCCGTGTGAGGTTATCGTTGGCAGCTCCCGCAGGCACAAAGCATGATTACATTTTTTCGCTATTTAATTTGTTTGAAAAAAGTACTTTTGTATACCTGTCGTAAACTTTTTTTTTAATTGTTTCAGATTAGCTGTATGCACTTATAGTATATGTGGTTTAATTTAATGCCTCTCGCTTCAACCTTGTATATTCATTGCTACTTTTATGACAAAGTATATTTAGCTACTGATGAACCCTAGAAAAGTGCAATAAAATATATACTTAAAAAAACATGAAAATACTCACGTGTGAGTCGTATTAAGAGCCTCATGTCATGTGGTATGGCCGCAATAGGCGCTGGGGGGTGAAGGAAGATGCTCCGTAGGGCGCACAGGCAAGCCTCTGTGAACTTGGTGCCAATGGGAACTACTCTTAGGAGTTCCACTAAAATTATGGTAGTGCCGTGCTCCACTAGTGAGGCTACATTTTCTGGTGTGCCCTTTGCTAGTGATCCTGCAAAAATAAGTTTTATTTTACCTCGTGCATAATACATACATTATACTTTTGGGAACAGGCCTAGTTTATTACAACGTAATGTAAATATTACTCTAGGTTCCACCTCCTATACCTTCTATAAGTATCTAATATTATAATATACTGACACTCGAAATATTGATTCATGAAGACATTACTAGACTAAAAAGGCTATAAAGATGCTCCCTCCTTTCCCCGCCCTTCTCTTTTTTTTTTATTTTTTTTATTGTATAGCGGGCAAACGAGCAGGTGTTTAGTGACTACCGCCGCCCATAGACATCCGCAAAACTAGGTGTCTTGCAGACGCGTTGCCGGGCTTTAAGGAAGAGGAATGCTCTTTTCTTGAAGATCCCTAAGTCGTATCGGATCGGAAATACCGAGGAAGGCAGCTGATTCCATAGTACTGTTGTACGCGGTAAAAAATGGCGTTTATACCGCACAGTACTACATTTAGGAATATCGAGATGGTGGGCTTTGAGTTCTGTCGCGATGTCCTATGATGGAACTCAGCTGCTGGTATTAAGCCGAACAATTCCTCGGAACACTCCCCATTGAAAATACGGTAAAAGATGCAGAGGGAACCGACATCTCTCCGTAGAGCCAAAGGATTGAGCTGCCCGGAAATAACAGGGTCATCAACGATTCGAGTCGCTCTACGTTGAATATGGTCAAATGGATCTAGCTGATATTTCGGGGCCCCTGCCCATAGGTGGGAGCAGTACTTCATATGCGGGCGGATCTGCGCCTTCTAGAGTTGCAGTCGGTGGGCTGGTGTGAAGTACTGCTTAGCCCTACTGAGTATACCCATCTTCTTTGAGACAAGTTTAGCCTTTGATTCCAAATGACCGCGGAACTGAACGTTGCTCGATATGTTGACTCCTAGTATTCGGATGCTAGCAGTGGCCTTCAGGGGAGTGTTTTCAAAGCGAGGAGATACGACAAAGGGTGACTTTTTTGCGGTAAACGCGCAAACTTGTGTCTTCTGGGGGTTAAAGTGGACTAAATTTAGTCGGCCCCATTCCGAGGCTTTGGACAATAAAGCCTCGACTTCAGAAAGAAGTTTGTTCCGATACTCAGTGACATATTCCAGGGAAATATTGGAACGGCCAGTATGTAAAGCGTCTCCGGTGCTGTCATTAGCATAACAATGAAGGCCGCTGGTTTGCAGCATGTCATTTATATTCTCTATGGGTTCTTCTATATGGTTCTCTATGGGCCACCGGCTACTTACACACCGCACGAAACGCGACAGTACAGCTGTCACTTTACGCCGGTCTCGTGTACGCGAAAGGTCGTGCTGGCCCAACACGGCCACCTGCAAGAATGCAGTGTAGCTATCTCTAGCGTATCTCTTACAAAACTGTGTGTTCTATGCTTAATAGTGTGACTTCAGCAATGTAGACGCTCTTCATTACTATCGTCAAATATTTTCTACAATATAATAATAATTTACATATATCTATAATTTGGATTTTAATGCCACATTATATAGTTGCGTAACTCCGTAATCAGTACAAGTTAACACATTAATAAAATAAATAAAAAGCCTTGATTGTTGACCTTAAATCTAAATAACAAAATTTTTATACATAATATAATATGCCAATTGCTTATCACTACTAACAAAATTGCACTATGTAAACTGCTATTTCTACTATTTTATTCGTATTGTATTTGGATCTTATTTTAATCAGCAAATGGTACTTATACCTCAACTTGTATTTCGACAAAGGCCTCCTCCAAAGATTCTATCTCTTGCTATTTGAGTCCCATGTTGAAACCGCTATTTTCCTCATATAATGTTAACGCATTGATCAATTGCAAAAGGTATTTATGGTACTGAAGTAATTGTCTCGTTTTGTAAGAAGTAGTGAATTGCTGCATTACAGCCGAAATGCACGACCAAATATACCTCTTTCTCATATCTTGATAATGGATACAAAAACAAGGACTGATGAGGATTTTATGAAATTCTAGATGATGAGACCTTTTTTTTAAATTACTTCATTTCAACATTGTTATCAAAAAGTTGTTCAATTGTAGAACATTTCCGAAAGTGATCCAAAAAATTCCTTAGCTCAAATAAAACTCTTTAGCTCATAATTTTTAATAAGACAATGGCGTATGCAATATGTTACATCATTGTCAGTTCAAAAATTCTAGTCCAATTCACATTGGTCAACACTTTATTTGACACTATAAGGCATCCTTTCCAAGTGGCCAATTGCGCCTTCTTGTTGGCATTGGAAGCCTAGAGGGGAGCGGTATGGGGCCTAGAAAATGACTAGCATATATATATGTTATTAAGGTTAACAAAAAATGAGAAACGCTACAAAGTAACTGAAATTCAAAGTGCTCTTTAAGTCATATTTGCTGAATACTCAAACTTCAGTGCTCAGATACAATGTCACATTATAAGTAGGGATAAACAGATATCTAGTAACTAATTACTGGCATCCGGCCTACACAGTATACCTAATAAATTTTGTCAAATCAGGCAATACACCCCCTGACTTTCACAAACTGCAAAATACCTAGCATACTCAATATTATTGCTCAGGCTCTCCTCCTGCCTCGGTGGGCCATCAGCTACTTACACACTGCATAAAACTATGTAATTTTGCACAGCTGTCACTTTACGTCGATATTTTGTAAACAAGAGGTACCCCCCCGGACATGCTGGCCCAATTTTACTACATGCATGCATGCCCCGTGGCACTACCTCTTACTGTACTCGCATTTCTTTCCTAATATTGAGGTTGAATTTATTTTCACTTGTACCTCTTAAAGACAATGCCAGAACAGACTTTCAGGTGAATTACATCAGAATTTTCTGATTATCAGCTACAACACTTCTCAAAAGTAATCTGTCTTGATCTGTTTTAAGTATTTTTTGTTTTATATTATAAGATGGCAAAGAACCAATCGGTGCCACTTTAAAAACACCCAACTTTCATAAACATCGACATAGAAATTATACTGATACCCCAATAAATCAACTATTTGTTATAACATCAATCACATTTCATCTTTAATTGTAACACACATGTTATTTCAGATCAAAACCAATGTTTCTGCCATTTTTAAGCATGTCAGTAACATAAGTGTCCAAGAGTAACAAAGAAAGATACACACTTGCATTTACAAGATACACATGAAAGATTTTAGTACAATTTTATAATACTGTTTAAAGAAGTTGTATTTGATTAAAAAGAACAAAACCATTCATGGAAACATACCACAATCATACTTTTCCACTGCAACAAGCATTTATATCCTCCGATATCCAACTTGTAACTTGTTTAGACAATTTCAATTCGACTATCAAACATTTTAACACAGTCGCCAACAATACGCATATTAATTGTTTATAATTAATCATGATAAACATTATCACAAACTATTGACATTAAAGGAAACTAAAGGGCAAATTTAAAGTAAAAAATAAAAGATGTTATAAATAGACGCTAAATAAAATTTTACCTATTGTGATCGTCGCCTCCAGTCGTATATCAGGATCGAGGCCATCATCAGTCATCAGCTGAAGCAGTCTTGGTACTATGCCTTGTTGAATGACGGAACTCTTTTGCCTGTTGCTGCCAATTACAGAATTTTTGAGTGCCACCAGCGCCTCCATTATTTTGTCTGGATCCGGCGAATACAATTCATCGACGTAGGAACGAGAGCTTTCGATATCCTAGACAATATTTTAGGTTAAGACAAAATTAAGTGGATGAGTAAAAAACATTGACAAAATCTTAAAATGATGACGAAATAAATAATGTAAATACCATAAACACAGTAAGCTGCTGCATTTTGTTAAATCTACGCAGCACTGTTGTCTGTTGTTAAAAATATCGTACGAAATTCAGAAAAATCTCTCCCCAACCACTGTCGTCGGCGCAAGCTGTCAAGTGCTGTCAATATTGTCACTGTCAAGTGACAACAATGTCAGGAATGTCAAAACTGATGATACCATTTTAAAAAGTATTATAAATTTAAATATAGTGAAAATCAGAAGTGTGACAAACAAGAAAAAAAATCCTGTTTGTCATACTGGAGTCGGGAAGGAGTTTTCCTTGTTTTTTTAAGTAGGTAGAAGGTATGTAAGTTACACAATTAAAAGATTTTGTCGCAACTATGTCAAAAAATAGCCCATTTGTTGCCACACCAAAATCAGAAAAACTTAAATGTACAATAATTATAATTCTCAGATAACGAATGAAAGTGCTGTTCGCTGTGTTTGGAGTAATCAAACTATTGGGCTAATTATACTTGATCTCTCATAATTTGGTTTTCTCTTCTTTTAGAAGTAGTTTTATATTTCCTTAGCTAGTAATCCTTAAGTTCGACCCTCTTTATAACAAATACCTTGAGTTCTATTGCCAAAATAATAAGCTTTGAGTATTGTGATAAAACTATTTTCACAAATTTTATCTTGGTCACGATAGAAAATTCTTTTAGATGAAGTGAAAAATAAACAAAATATAAAGATTCAATTTTACATTTTAGAAATCATATTTAAAACGACAAAATATCGATGCGAAACCAGCTACTAAGGTTTTTAACCCATCGGTTAAAAATGCATTTTTCGTTATTAACGGTTAATTAACCTCATTTTATAAACGCTTCTTACTGTTCTAACTGCCCCCCTCCCCCAATGTGAGACTGTATACCTATCTATTACCTAAATCCCTAAAACGAACGCACACTTCGTGCCATTTACGCGCGAACGAGTTGACGATATACTGTCTAGATTTTATAAATCATATTAAAAGCGACAAATATACATAATCCAACTGCAAATAAAAGTTTAATTTACAATATATTATAATTTAGTTTGAAGTAAACGAGCTGCCATAAAATGCGGTTAATTAACCGTTATTGACGAAAAACGCATTTTTAACCGGGTGGTTAAAATCATTAATCTTCTGAATCAAATCAGTTCTGAGGATCACGATACATGAAAAATGTTTTTAATCAAAATAGAATTATAAAAATTACTTTTTGAACGTGAACATTGCTTTTATTATGTATACTGAATAGAAATACAAATACATATATACATTTTTATGATTTATATGTAAATTAGGTATTTCCAAAAAACTAATAATTTGTTCATCATATTTCAAATACCTGACAGTTTTTTAGTCAGAATTTCAAATAAAATTTAGCATGTGGTAGTATCATGCTGCTTTGCAGCCGAATTGGCCAGCGCAATCGACTCTAGACTGTTAACGTTTTATACTTTATTGTGTCGTAATCGCACTGACACATACTTTAGTATTCCTTGTTTACTATTATGTAGACTTTACCAAATAAAAACTTTATTACATTATAATTTTATATTTAGAATATTATTTATTAATTTTACCGCACCTAATTAAAATTATACATATTTAATTTTATTTAAAAAACTAATTTTTAATGGCAACAGTTCGTCATTCATTCATAACTTTCTCAATATCACTTAATGCATGTATCACATCACTAATAATTTGTCCAAGTGTGAGTGTTGTTGGCAGAACGTAATAGTGTACTAAAACTATACGTGATTAATGATTACCTCCCCTCCCTCAAATAATAGCAGAAAATATTGTACTGTGCAGTACTGCAGTGTGCATTTGTGGTACTGTGATCGTTTGAATGGCATCTCTATTGGTTATATGCTCTAAGGTCGCACCACACTATTAGCTATTTGAAAGGACATAAAACAACAACAAAATTATTTTAAATAAATTATGAGTATGTGCGGTATGTGCATTGTGCACTTGAAAATCGATTTTGAAATATTATAAATTTCATAATATTCAATAAATAATATTTAACTGTACCTAATTTGTTGTATTTTTGGAATGTCTTAGATTATTAATAATAATGTAGAACCATATTGTGCGGAATTTTTTAAATATTTCTCGATGGTCACACAGTAATGGCGATGACAGTTTGACTTTAATCAGATGGATACACTTGTTGATGTTATTGAAATATTTGCTTCAAGCGTTTAAATATACATAACTTAAAAGTTTAGACTTATTCACGGAAGACTAATATATTCAACTAGAAAAAGTTTGTGCACGAGTTCATGAAATAAGTTTCTATTTGGTATTTTTGACATGGCCGACTCTGGAGTAGACACTGGAAATGAAAGTAGTGATAACCCAGTTTTTGATCATTCGTACTGTGTATTTGAAATTAATCCGCCAGCAATACCTATCAACTTAGCAGGTCAGCCAATGCCTATAGAGTTTTTAGGCGAACCTCATGAACATATAGGCAAAATAAAATGCTCAACAAAGGCAAGACACTGCAGACTAAAATATCGATATGGAGGCACTATTTGCTCTTCAAGAAATAAAAAATTAAGATTCGCAGCTTCTACAAATAACACAGAACTTGTGGAAAAGTTATTGATATCCGGGGCTGACCCTAATTGTTCAGATGAACACAAAAGAAGTCCATTGCATTTAGCAGCATGTCGTGGATATGTGGATGTAGTAAGAATATTATTAAAACATGGAGCTAATCCGAATATTAAAGATACACTTGGAAACACTCCTCTACATTTAGCTGCCTGTACAAGCCATATTCCTGTTGTTATAGAGTTGTTAGATGCAGGAACTGATGTTAGCTCACACGATCGTAATGGTCGCAATCCAATACAGCTAGCACAAAGTAAGCTTAAACTGATACAGATGCGCCCTAGTAGAGTTGGGCATCTTGAGGAGACAAAACAATTGAGAAATGAAATTTGTTTGGTTGTGGAAATGATGTTAAAATATATGAAAATTCAAAAGGCTGATGCAGGTGAGCTTGAGTCTGTTCGGGAGAGATTAGAAAATATTAGCACAAGGGAGCAAGTAGATTCAGAGGTCCAAAACCTGCTTGATAGTTTGGATTGTTTAAAGTTAAGATAAATTTACACTAAGAGAAAATCTTGAAGACTGTTAATTTTATATCTCTCTATGGGGAAGTACTGACATATGAAGTTGGTAATGCATACATATACAGCAAGATACCATTTTACTTGCTACTGATTATATTTCACATATGTATGCTATAAAATGAAACTATTGATTATAGTGTAACAAAATATTTGTTCTAATAATTAAAGTAAGTGTTATACAAATACATTGTATTTTTTATTTCCCATGTTTTTATCCAATATATAGTACAATGGAGTAATGGTCATGTTTCAATATCATATTTACTTTCATCATGAAGCCTGTCACTTGTAAAAATTAAGCATGTGGGGCCAGTGTAGATACAAGTAGCTGGAATAATAATAAAGTTTGTAGGGGGAAATCGTCAGAAATACTGATTCAATCATAAGAAATATTTGACAGAAAGCTGTATTATTCAGGAGTGACATGGCTATATTTTATTAGTTCATTTGTTTACAGCAGTTTTATAATTATATACTAAAATTGAGATTAATCTGCCACATATTTAATTAAATCACTTATTGTAAGTATTATAATTTTAATATTCTGAATCATAAATATTGTACCTAAATTAACTATTTAATTTAATTAATTATAAACTAGTGTTAGCCAATTAAGAAGCTTATAACCAGATTAAATATTTTTATTCTTATGATTTCCCAAAAGTGCATACAGAGTTAAACTGCTATAATTGTATTGTGTTCAATTTTATATAATATTACCTAGTATAATTTTATTTCTGATTTCAATGATTTATTCAAATTAAATTTTGATGGAACTAATAAATGAAAAAAAATATTAGAAGCCATGTTCCATGGTTTCTTTCCCTTGTATAAAATATATAAGCAGGAAAGCGTTTTTTCAGATATCGACATCTAGCAATATGATAAACTACCCAAACCATACCAGATGGCTAATTATATAAAAAATAGACTAAATAAGAGGACACAAGATTGAAATAGAAACTAAAATATTTCTGAAATAAATTTATTAAAACTTCCAACATTTTATTAACAATTTTAGGAAAGTTCTTTAGTAAAAATGGAATGACATAACTTTCAAAATTATCCCATCACCTTATAACCATTTAATACAATCAACTGTTTTAATGGACGAGCACATTATTCCTTAATTTATATTATACATAAAGATAAAAGTGCAATAAAAATAAAATAAAATTAGGAATCTTGTCTCACACTCACATAAAGTAACTCACTATTATAAAAAACTTAATATTGTAAAATAATTTATTACCATATTAATTGTGCTAAGTATTAATTATATTACACTTAATCATCTTCATAATTCTTGATGTAGATTATTTGACAATTATAATATAGTACATTTTGATAAATATTATGCATATTAAACTAGATTTTGTGATGACAAATTTAACAACATCGAGGGATTTGTAAGATAAAATAAAGCTGCAGTGATTGAATCACTTAAAAACCAAAGAAACAAAAACAATGTAATATGATAATTATTATAATAAATATTAAAAACCAAAATAATAAATGTTAATTATATTATTACAATACTGATTTTTATGTGACATAAAAATGTGAATATTAACAAATTAGGCACAAAACTTTGGGGTTTATGTAAGTATATTATTATATATAAACAATATGGCAGAAATTAATTATCACAGAAACATTTTAAACCTATTTTTTATTTCTTTATACACAATTTATGTGTTGAAGAAAGTAAAACAATATCATTTTTTAAAAATTGAATATGCATTTAATTATATCTTCTGTAAACATTTTTTAACTCTGTAATATTTAATGATTAATTAATCAGGTTAGCTATTAAAATTGACTAAATATCTTAAATTTGAATTCTGTTCTTAATTGTATAGATTCCGTATAATGTACATTATACATGAAACTTGAAATACAACACATTCATATGCATTTGTTTATTGGCCTACTTTGAGCAAGTATGCTTGGAACAGTTTATCGTAATTACATCTATAATGTTTATTGAAACAATTTTCACTTTTTAGTGCTCAACATTTGGCACTTATTGCACACTCTCATTTACTTTGACTAGTTATTGGAATATTAAATTAACACCATCCTAATAATAAATTATCACAATTTGAGCTGTAATAATTATTAATTCCCATATAAACAAAGATCACAATATCCCTAGCAGGTATTGTAACTTTATTAGGTATCATTTACCAACCACCAATGTAAACTTTAAACACTTTAGATTTATCCTTAATGTTACTTTGTATCAGGTACCAAAAGATTGACGATATTGGGAAATACTTCTGCTTGGATAGGTCCATATTCCACGAGCTCACCATCCACAGTGAGGTAACCATTTGGACCGTCTGGAATTATTCTGAAAGCACTCACTGGAATCATCTTAATGTACTCATTATTCATGTTGAAGTGGTTACCCTGGTTCAGTCCTAGGAGGAATGAGAATACCTGAGATCTAGATATGCCGGCTTTTATTATTAGCATCCACATTACGCCATCGGAGAGTTGTGATTGTGGCGCAAAATGTAAATCCTCACCAATGTACGACTGATAGGAAACATGCACCATGACAAATTCGCCTTCTTCTCGTACCCAGTGCGAGGGTAGTTGTGACATCAGCGAGGGTAGATGTGAAGCGGGGCCGTGCATGCAGACGTGGACCGGGGATCTCATCTCCGACCCGCCACTTGTAACGCTGTGGTATTCCGACCCTCGCGTGCTGTAAAACGCGCTCTTTCTAGAATTCACCGAATACCAGGAGTCGACTCTTTGATGGCGTTTACCGTTGACGCCCGTAAACATTTCGGAATTCTCGTCGCAGTCGAAGAACGATTCGGCTTCGGGGGAATCGAGGGTGCCGTCTTGACTGACGCTGTGACTGATTGTTAGCGGGTACTTTGGTTTCGGCAAGTTGCTGATATCTTTGATCGGAGAGTAGCTTATGACTCCCTTGTACTTCCTGAGTCCGACGAGTCTCGCCAGTGCCCAGAGCGTGAATCTCTGTCCACCGATAGGCCGCAGTCTCTCGCTCTCGATGTCAATGTCCGACAGGAGACCCCAGCCGACTGACAGAAAGGAGAACATGATCTGCAAGAGAGAAACTTATATCAGATACTGTCGATTATGTCTATTAGTTACGCCGCTCCGTTCCGGTCTGGGCGTACGGTATTGTATAATCCAAGAGTAATAAATCATAATGGTTTTTTTATGCATATTTACTATTCCTAAGTGAGCAATTACATCATTATTAATATACATTTCAATGCATGAAAATGTCTAGTTACTACGTTCGAGTTAATCTATGAGCTATGAAAATGTCAAATCTATGGTAATAATATTATTTACGCGCTATACGGGATCCTCAGAGACGCCAGTCATTTTATTTGTTATCACAAATGAAGCCAATGCACATAAAATATCTGCTAAGAATACAATTATGAAGTGATTACAGATGTCCACGGTATGTTTTTTTTGTAATTACGCGGGGTAATTGAATTAATAAGGGGCAAACCAGCAGTCTTTTTGTGATTACCGACACCTATAAAACACCAGCAAATATGTTGACCTTCCTGCCTTACAATAAGCCAGCGTGGTTCGCTAGCCCATTGGAAACTGTACGAAACCCAGCAGGGTCAGTCCACGGCGGTAGGTAACAATTATCATACCCCCCGGCGCGACCGGGTACGTACGTACCCCTACCGCTATGCCGCATGTGACTGCTGCATGTTACTTCTTTATTTAGTCTAGTAGTCTAATTGTTTAGTTATTTAACATGTACGACGTCTCTAATGCAAAATCCACCTACACTGGAGATACCCACAAGTAATTGATAGTAGTCGTGAATCTTGACGTGACAAGTTATTTAAAATTCGAAGATTTATATTTACTAAGTTACCTACTAGTTGCCCGACAAACGTCTTGTCATTATTGGAAACTATGCTGTCGTGGTAACGTGAAACAATGTGGCAGAATTGTGGGAATCTAATTCTCAAATCCCCTTCAACACACAAAAAAAATCGTCAAAACGATCCAATCGTTTGGAGGAGTTCAGTGACATACACACGCACACAAGAAATATAATTATATATAAAGACTAGCTGCGCCCCGCGGTTTCACCCGCGTAACTTTCGATCCCGTGGGAATATCGGGATGAAAAATAGATGTTGGCCGATTCTCAGACCTACTCAATATGCTCACAAAATTTCATGAGAATCGGTCAAGCCGTTTCGGAGGAGTATGGCAACGAAAACTGTGACACGAGAATTTTATATATTAGATTAGTAGAAAGACAAGTTGATTATGTTACTACATTAATACATTTTAATAATATTAATACATTAGTAGGTAGAGAAGTCGATTACACAGTAGTATTATCGACTTGTCTACCTACTAATATATTTTAATTACGTATTCGATCAAACTTAGATCGAAATTCGACCAGAAATCCACTGAAATTTTGCACGTCTCTTTGATGTTACTCGAAAATACAACATATACAATATCAACGTAGGTAAATCAATGTTTATTTGACCGTTATAATGAATAGATAACCCAATTGCGATTCGACCTTGAAATATTTAAAATATGTGTTAAGTAATTAGACACTTGATAATAACCGTAAATGAGGTGTCCGTAACCACGACTGATAAGGGAAACTATGTAAGTGTGCACTTAGGGTCAACTCACACCGAAAGAGCGGCGAAGCGAAGCGACCCGCCCGGTATGGAAGGCGCGCGGATTCCCGCGACTCGGGAAGTCGCTGGAATGCTCCAGAAGTCGCGAGAATTCGATAATAAGTAGGTACTATATTAATGAAAACAAAGTTGAAATTCATATGACACAAGCTGCGCTCCGCTTCGCTGCCCTTTGCCTCTCTTTTGGTGTGAGTTGACCCTTAGTTGATTGTATAAGGTGGCCAGCGAGAATTCACAGTAATTTTCATGATCACCAACGCGCATAGACATCCGCAGTCTCCTCCCTCCTACACGGGCCACCGGCTACTTACCACACGAAACGGGACAGCACAGGTGTTACTTTACGCCGGTGTCGAGTAAGCGAGAGGTACCTTCCCGGTTGTGTCGACCTAATTCGAACGCATACAGAGTGGCACTACCTCTTACTAAAAGTACGTGTTTACATATCTGTAATTTTTTATTTGGTTTGTTGTCGATCTTGAGCTAGATGGGAACCGCTTCTGTCCGTGCGTAGTAAATTGTTGCTTGCATATAGACAAAGCCAACTAGCTTTACTAGTCTAGTAAATAGTAGGTACTAGTAAGAAGTAACGCCACGTTGCATTGTAGCCGAATTGGTTGGTACCTCTCGTTTACACGATATCGGCGTACAAGGTCAGCTGTGCTGTCGCGTTTTGTGCAGTGAGTAAGTAGCCGGTGGCCCATGGAGGTGGCATTATTTATTTATAGCATAAAGGGGCAAAGGAGCAATCGGAGCCTTTTGATGACTATCGACGCCCATGGACATTCGCATGATTGTTACGCAGGTGCGTTGCCCTTATATCATACCAAATGGGCCACCGGCTACTCACAAATCGCACGAAACGCGACAGAGACGCTGTCACTTTACGCCGGTATCAAGTGAGCGAGAGGCACTTCCCCGGTCGTGCCGGCCCAATTGCGTCGGAGGATGTAGTGTCATGCACCATGCATGCACTACCTCCTCCTATGCAGCATGGCACTACCTCTTCCTCAAAGGGAGGAGGACAACGCATCTGTATAACCTCTGTGCGGATGTCTATGGGCGTCGGTAGTCATGAAAAAGATTCCGACTGCTCGTTTGCCCCCTTATACTACAAAAAAACCGAATATAGGTGCCCGTAACCCCGACCGATAAGAAGAACCACGTGTGCTGTTGTTGTTCATGTCTGTAATTCGGTCTATTGTCGATCTTGAACTAGATGTAAGCCGCTTCTATCTGTGCCTAGTAAATTGTTGCTTGCATATAGACAAAGCCAATTGGTCAAATTATCTTTACTAGTGTATGGGCCGATTTCATGTGTTCACAAAGTGCAATGCCAGATGGAGCATGTAAATGAAAATTATTTAGGAGCGCTTGATTTGATAACATTCTTTAAATGTTGCAAAATTAAATTATAGCCATTCAAAAAATGCGTGATACACAACACTATTGTAAAAATTGTAGCCGTCATTTTACGGCTGTGTTATGCAAGTGACCCGGTCGTGCCGACCCCATTCGGACGCAGCACTTCATAATCATGATCCACGAAACGTCCTTTTTTCATTACAATGTAGGTACATTTAAAACGATAATTTCAATGATATTCAAGTATAAGATATGAAATGGCGAAACTGTTTGATTCCTATCGAAGAAGCAGACATTTTTTCCAGATAATAATTATAAGTAGATAAGATAGAAAATATGTGTATATTTCTGAATGAAATGTCATAAAAATTATCAATTTTTTTTAAATGTATTGGGGCCATATAAAAAGCTAGATAGTGTGCGTTTCGTTGACTACGCCCATGCACGTCAGCATAATAGCTAAAAAAAATTTATGTTCTCTTTAGGCTCAATTCACACCAAAAGCGCGGCGAAGCGCAGCGAAACGGAGCGCAGTTTATGTGTCGTATGAGTTTCAACTTTATTTTCATTACTATAGTACTTATTATCGAATTCTCGCGACTTCTGGAGCATTCCAGCGACTTCTCGCGCATTCCAGCGACTTCGCGGGAATCCGCGCGTCTCGTTCGAATTCTCATGCGATAATAAGTATTATAGAAATTATTATAAAGTTGAAATTCATTTGACACATAAACTACGCTCTGCTTCGCTGCCCTTCGCCGCGCTTTTGGTGTGAATTGACCCTTATATCGTCCCATCCAATGTTCCACCAGATACTCATAAAGCACACGAAGCGCAACAGACAGCTCCCTCATTATTTTTAAATCCAGACACTTAGAGTAAGAGATAGTGCCACACTGCATGCACGCATGCAGTGTAATTGGGCCGGCACGACCGGGATTGCTTACACAAGAACAGCGTAAAGTGACAGCTGTGCTGTTGCATTCCCTGCGGTGTGTAAGTAGCCGGTGGCCCATGGAGGCGGGAGGAGAAAGGAGGGCAGCGCATCTGTATAGTTTCTATACGGATGTCTATGGGCGACGCCCGCCGCCGCGTAGTCATGAAAATGGCTCCGATTGTTCGTTTGCAAACTATACCATTAAAAAAATCAAAACTGAAATAATTAATCACTGCCAAAAATAGAATGATATTACATTACAATGCAGTGTGTACCTACATAATAATCATAATGACAAACGAAATACAACATGTTGAAGTCCATTAAAATCTTTGTTTGATTTGCTAATTACTTATCTCTAAAGCAGTTTCTTATCAGCAGTGTTCGCAAACAAGAGATTGTCTTATCCGTAAAGTAATACTTACACTTGTTTGAGACTTTCGCGATTGTTACACATTTTGTAGATACTTCTATGGGCGCCGGTAGTCATGAAAGTGGCTCCGATTGCTCGTTTGATCCCTTGTACCATAAAAAAAAGTAATGTACCTATTTCGCAGCCAATGTCTAGACTAGGAAGTTACAAATGCATGTAAGGTTGTCGGTTGTTTCTTGTTTGCCTTGATTCTTTTTTCTTTAAAATAGTGTTTTTGGGCAAATGGCGGCCATGGACACCAGCCCATTAAAAAGTATTTACGCACCATTGACCTTTTATAACATAATGTATCTATTCCTGCATCCATCAGAGAACCGACCATTCGAAACGGGACTACATAACCATTCGGCTGACAGACGGACAGACAGACAGACAGGCAGGGTTAGTAATGCTATAAGAGTGCCAAACGATCGAGTACGGTAGGTCCTCTTACTAAACGAAAGAGAAATGTTGTTGCGGTACAAATTGACTCCCCTTCGTCCTTGTCACGAATGGCGTAGTTAAACGAACCTATTACAGCGACTTCCTATTATTTGAGGCCCCTTGTTCCATCGCGACAAATAAGTCTTTATTTTAATAAGCTTCATTAGAGGCGAGACTTTATACCATCTGACGACCAGTTGTGGCTGTTCACGTAATCCCTTTTACATCTTTAGGTTTGGACTTTTATACAGTAATTTAAATATATGTCTGTCTGTCATATAATATATACAAAAACCCAAGAACCTCGTGAGCCCGTGTAATGCTGCACTATTTGACAGTAAGCACTATCAGCGATTTGAACATCTCCAATACTGTAACCCCCTTATTAATAAACATAGAATAACTTTATATATTAACAAGTGGTCCAGATTTGGTCCCGATCTCGGTGGTGAACAAATGAACAATCGAATCTAATTAGACAATTACCCCCTTACTAATAATAAACATAGAATAACTTTATCCAAGTAATAACCTAGTAATAAACTGACATCTGTCAAATTCCATATTTTTATGTGTTTTTTATCATGGAATTTGACAGCTGTCAGTTTATTACTAGGTTATTACTTGGATAAAGTTATTCTATGTTTATTATTAGTAAGGGGGTAATTGTCTAATTAGATTCGATTGTTCATTTGTTCACCACCGAGATCGGGACCAAATCTGGACCACTTGGTCTAGCTAAATCGTACCTTAAAGAGGGCTGAAGAAAGCCAAAACATGGAGATTGCAACAAGTCTTGCGCGTAACATAACAGCTGATAACCTAATATTCAATCAAAAACAAAATCCGATTATTTCCAGTACCACTCGCGTAACCATGACGCATCTAATGACAGTTATACGTGTGAATTCAAACTCCGTCAAACTTTAGACTCCAAGCTGGATCGAGGAACAAACAATTCTGCACAGTAGAGTCAAACTAAGAAAAAAAAAGAACTCAAATATACGCGTACCAATTTGTACGGGCGTAACCAGTATTGTGCCGACATTTGATATCAGCCAGCACTTAGCGCGATGGCAAAATGTAGTTGTGATATAAATCCTAATGAATCCGTAGCACTCCAATAATAAGGCGCAATAGAGATGCGTTGATAATACCCAGTAATGGGCGCGAGTACATGAGCAATTCAGTCCCGTGTGTTATGACGGATGCGCTCAATTGAAGTGTAATATTACACCTGAACTTCTGAAGGTGAAACATGTTTTTACGTTCAGCGAGCGGTAGTGCTATGCTGAATAGAGCTGGCACTACCAGGAAAGTACCTCCACCACGTAGTAACTACGTCACGTTCGGTCCGGTTTGTGAATACGGTAGTTTATGGTTAGCCAAAGACTGGAGAGAGGGATCAATAACAAGAAGACCACGGATGGCTTGTGACAGCTCCTAGCTCATCACCGTGACGAGAGGGCTGTAGAATGCAGATTACCTAGATAATAGATATTCTTAGGCATCATCTATCAACCCTGATCTGTCACGAGTGTTCTACTTCCACTCTGGAATAAGGACTACTAGTAGGAGCACCATCGGGGCGGAAAAGGAAGGAGAGAAACTCATCTCATCATATGGGAGTATTCACCTAATCCCTGTGATTGCCACTTGTACAGTGTAAAACCACGAAAGTTCTATCGTGGTCGTTTGGGGAAGACTCACGCAGCCTAACAAGACTCACACAGAGTAGAAATAGAATTATCACCATTAAGGGACCTTGAAAAGCCCTAAAACTATTATCTTAAGTAATTAATAATCAAAAGCGATAATAACTAAAGTCTTAATCGTTTTATCCGAGACTCATTAAATTACCAAGTACTTGGTCGATTGTGAAATATTCCATTAGTAAACACGACTTGGCAGATAAATGGAAGAATATCTTTAATGGTGGGCGTAAACTTGGGTGATTACTGAAGGATGAAGGTCTTTTAACCTTTAGACAAGGAGGATTCAACTATCAGGCGATAGTGCGCCCTGGTTGAAGAAATTCACAAAAAAAAAACAACAATTCAATTTCGTTAAAATAATTGTAAGAAATTAAAGACATTTGAGTCTTATTTGTTTAAACTGTACCTGGGACGAAAACCTTGTGATTAACACGTTGAAAACGTGTAGTATCTTGAACACATTTTCTTACATTGCAATAGCAATTACCACACAAACGCTATTTAATATTTATTCAGTTTTACTAAGAATTAAACAGAAGAATTACAAACATTTGAAGCGGTAGAGGGTATTAAAATAAAGAATAATTAGATTACGCATATTTTTAAGGATTTGTAACGATGATCATAAAGACAAATTGTATTGTGCACGGAGAAATAATTGTATGAGAGTGACCACGCAACTACTTACTACACAGACGCCGTAAGTTGGGACCTGGCAAGAATGCGAAGAATGCTCTCTAACTCCGCACCAGCCCCGATGCCCCCCTAATAAGGCGACACCGGGGGTAGAGAGCGGGGAATGGAATTTTTGCCAGGTTCCAACTTACGGCGTCCGTGTAGTACAACAAGCAGTTTTCCCAAAACGATAGTGCCAAGAGTGATTGCGTAAACTGTCACGCAATCACTCTTGGTACTATCGTTGAGTTGTATAAGTATCTAATTGATGTTGACATTCAGGTGCAAGGTTGGGGAATTCCATAGGAAAGAATATCCCATATCCTTTACAAATAAATTGTATCCCTTAAAGGCAGATGTCTACGGGCGTCGGAAATTACCATTATCTCGGTGACACTACTGTTCGTTTGCAGCATGAGAGTAAAGCAGAAAGGAGAAAATCTTTGATCGAGTCTGGTTTTTTATAGTACCCCCTGTACTATAAAAGCTTTGATCGAGTCTGGTTTTTTTATAGTACCCCCTGTACTATAAAAGCTTTGATCGAGTCTGGTTTTTTTATAGTACCCCCTGTACTATAAAAGCTTTGATCGAGTCTGGGTTTTTTATAGTACCCCCTATACTATAAAAGGTTTGATCGAGTCTGGTTTTTTTATAGTACCCCCTGTACTATAAAAGCTTTGATCGTCTGGTTTTTTTTACAATACAGGGGGTACTATAAAAAAAACCAACCTCGATCAAAGGTTTTCTCCTTTCTGCTTAACTCTCCTTGAGGCAAGACAAACTTATCACTTTTATTTAGCACTAGCTGCGCCCCGCGGCTTCGCCCGCGTAAATTTCGATATCGTGGAAAATCATTCCATGGCATCCCTCAGGAACATTTTTTCGGGATAAAAAGTATCCTATGTTATTTCTAATACCTCCAGGAATATGTGTACAAAGTTTCATAATGATCGGTCTAGTAGTTTTGGCGTGAAAGCGTAACAAACAAACTTACATTCACATTTATAATATTAGTAAGGATAAGGATATTATGATGTGTTGTATAATAATTAACCATGTATCAATAATGGCGATGTATACATATAAAAAATTTTATAATATACTTCCTGTACACAGATTTTGTGCTTTATTATGTAAAATGTACATACCTAATACCGCAAAATAATAACTTAAAAAAAAATCAATGTCATTCAATCATTACAATAAAACTCGTTTTAATTAATTAATCACCGTTTGTATTTTACTTTCCATACTTTACTTCCAAATGTTGTACAATCTCTATATAAAATTCTCGTGTTAGTTACCACACTCCTCCGATACGGCTCGACCGATTATCATGAAGTTTTGTGTGCATCTAGAGTAGGTCTATTTTTTATCTCGATATTTCCACGGGATCATAGCTTTCGCAGGTGTAACGTATCATGGTAATATCTGTCTCCACATTGTTAAACATCTCTGAAACTACTTGATAAATTATATTTTTTATTACGATGAAGAATTCGGTCTGTTATAAATAATAGTACAATCTCAATAGAATATTTCTGGTCTGACCCAGGACACGAACTTGATTACCAGATAGGTACTGTTAAACCATAAAGCAATCCTGTACTTATAAGTAATTATTTTTTTATAGCATAAAGGGGTAAACGAGAAATCGGAGCCATTTTCATAACTACCGACATCCATAGACTGCTATACAGATGCGTTGCCATCCACACTCCTCCCTCCTACATGGGCCACCGGGTACTTGCACATCGCACGAAACGCGACAACACAGCTGTCACTTTATGCCGGTGTCGTAAGCGAGAGGTACCTCCCCGGTCGTGCCAGCGCAACTCGGCTGCATGCATGCTTGCAGCGTGGCACTACCTCTTACTAAACAACGAATCATCACATTCAAGCCACTTACTTTGGTCTTCGTTTCGACTCTAACGACGTCCAAGTGTGTAGTCTTCCCCCTCGCCACCGCCATCGACAACCCCATGAGGTTTTGTGGAATGTATGGTTCACTGGAACAAAATCGAAACATTAACGACCAATGCCATGATAATTATAATCTGTGGACTTATCACACCACGTTAGCCTAGCCCCGTGCTAACTACCGTAAGGACTTGAGTTACGACTTACGGGTACTAGACAACGGAATATATAATAATATGTTTTATATATTTAAGAATTTTATTTTAGAAACTAGCTGTGCCCCGCGGTTTCACCCGCGTATATTTTCTAAGAAATCCATATAAACTTCAGCACCTTATTTCACCCCCTTAGGGGTTGAGTTTCTAAAAATCCTTTCTTAGCGGATGCCTACGTCGTAACATCTACCTGGATGCCAAATTACAGCTTGATCCGTCCAGTGGTTTGGGCCGTGCGTTGATAGCTGGCTATGCCACGTTTGAATTTTATATATATATAGTTATATACCGAGTTCATTCGGTGACTCGAGTTACCGAGTGAACTCGAGTCACCGAATGAACTCGGCGCACCGAGTTGACCAAGTTCACTCGAGTCGCCGAGTGAACTCGTCGCGCCGAGTACACTCGTCACTCGGGAAAAATTTTAACTCGGGTGACATTTTTACTCAAGTATAACTCGAGTGAGGGAACAATCTTACTCGAGTGACTCGAGTCGCAAATTCCTACTCGAGTCGCATCACTACTTCCAAGGACCACTAGTGGACTAGTGGTCCAAGTATAACTCGAGTGAGGGAACAATCTTACTCGAGTGACTCGAGTCGCAAATTCCTACTCGAGTCGCATCACTACTTCCAAGGACCACTAGTGGTCCGCGCACCACCGGTTAAGAACCACTGGTTTAAGAGAACAAACAAGCAGTCGATGCCATTTTCCTAACTAACGACACTCATAAACCTCCTCATAGAGGTTATACAGATGCGTTGCCCGTCTTTCCCCTCGCCCCTCCACCGAGCATCGTATGATAGCCTAGCTGTCAGTTGTCACTTTGCGCCGGTATTGTGTGAACAAGAGCACCTCCCCAGTCGTGTGGGTCCAATTCGGCTGCAGTCTGGCCAATGGAGTGGTAGGAGAAACCCTTCATGGGCCAGGCTGCCAATTTCTATATATCAGTTCTGTGGATTTAAAAAAAAACTTTGTATTTTTTTCTTTATTCTTTTCTTTATTTTATCTTTTTTAGGGTTCCGTATCTCAAAGAGAAAAAACGGAACCCTTATAGGATCGCTTGAAGGGATTAAGCTGAAATCTTTGTCAAATACGGAGGTCAGTTACGTCTTGATGCCTTGAAAAAATCACACTTCTAAGTTAACGCAATAAAAAGTTATAACCATTTATGCACAAATTTTGTATGAAAACGCACTTTTTAGAAAACCTATAGGGTACTTCCCGTTGAGCTAGAATTCTGAAGTTTGGCAAGAAGTAAGACCTTACAGTATACATATAGGAATAAATCTAAAAATTGGTAAATAAAATTTATATCACTGGAAAAATCATTACCAACTTATGCATGTAGTTCGTTTCATACTAAATGTATGCAAGCACCCGCATATATAAGTTTGTCGCTAGGAAGTGTAATTTTCTTAACGTCTATTACTTTTGCTCATACCTCCCGTTCCTACGGAACCCTCGGTGTGCGAGTCTGACTCGCACTTGGCCAGTTTTTTTCTTTTATTCTTTATTATTGTGGATTTAGAGATTACCTCCCTAATATTACATTCACGCGTTGCATGAGACACGCATAAATTATCTCCCCGGCGCACTCTCATGTCACACAACTGGCACACCAATTTGCATGTTAATAAACTTAACTAATACGACATTGCTAAATAGGGTCATACATGATGCAGCTACATACTGCAACACTATTATCATCATCAAGAGGAAGACGTCCACTGCTAGACATAGGCCTCCGTAGAGCTCCAAAGGTCACGGTCACGAGGTACTTGCGTCCGTCCGGCTCCCAACCAAGTAGTCAGTTCTTTTTTTTTTTTTATGGTACTTATAGGGGGGCAAACGAGCAGTCGAAGCCAGTTTAATGACTACCGACGCCCATAGACATCCGCATAGAGGCTATACAGATGCGCTGCCCTTGCCTCTCCTACCACCATGGGCCACCGGCTACTTAACCCCGGTCGTGCCGTGGAGGTCCAACACTGTGTTCCGGTGCGAGGCCGCCACTGGAGAACCTTTTATCCCCAACGGCTATCGATGGCCTCCGACAATGTGATATGTTCATTGCCATAACATATTTTTTTTTTATTTCATTACTAGCTGCGCCCCGCGTAAATAGAAAATCATCTCATGGTCTCCATAGGAAAATTTTTTCGGGATAAAAACTATCCTATGAGTTAATCCAAGTAAACAAATTTCATGAAAATCGTTTCAGCAGTTTTTGCGTGAAGGAGTAACAAACAAACAAACATACAAACTTTCACATTTATTAGTAGGATGTTTATTATTGTATTAATTATATTACTTTGATATACATAATGTTATCCATACATAATTATTAATGAGGTCATCAATGATAATTGATAACTAGCTACTTATCCGCGATTCACGGCCATTTGCGGTCAACTAAACTGACTATGGAACTTCTGCAGCCATTTTTGGATTTTGACGACATGCGCACGATCTGACGCACACATGTGGCTAAACATATATTTATAACTTTCGGGATAAAGGGAAAACCCAAATGAAATGAAAAATAATATATTTTTTATATTTTTCGTTTTTAAATGCGTGATCTGTTTTTACCATACGCCAGCGAACATTCAGACTGTATGATAAAGAGAAACTTGTTTTGTAACGGCAGTGATAATTACATTTCATTCGATAGTTGTTTTTTGACGAACTTAAAGTACGGCATTTTTAGTAACTTGTCCTTACTGAGTGACAGATCAATAAAACCCAAACTACCAATCAAACTGAAATTTGGCTCTCAAGAATCAGTTTGCAATTGACGTATATATACCGTAAAAGCCATACGAAACCGTAAAAGCTATGGTCCATACAAAGAACGCATCTGTATAACCTCTATACGGACGTCGTCATTAAAAATAGCTCCGACTGCTCGTTTGCCCCCTTATACTATAAAAAAGCTACCTGACATCATAGCTTAGGCAAATCAGGACTTTTGAAAATTTCATCCCTATGAGGAAAGAGTGGTTAAAAAATTAGTAATTTTTAAGCCAGGCAGCCTTAGAATCTTGCACAATATAGACGCACTAAACCTAGGTGTAAATAAAGTGGCAGCGAATCCAAATCCACTGTGATTTGTATTATATGTTTAAATAGATATAATTGTGAGATGAATATTATAATTATACCTATTTACATATTATTAAAACACAATGAAATTGTACATAATATCTATCGGGTTTTCGGAATTGATTAAATAGCTGGACCGATTTTAACGAAATGACGACTGTTCTACATACCGAAATGTTCTACATAAATGACAGCATGCTTGTCATGTATTAACAAAAGTAACTACTATTTTGTTATACGAATTCAATAGTTGAAAATACTGACTCATAAAAATTGACCCACATATGTCGTGGCCAGTAACCTAATTTACACCGCAAATTCAATACAATAAAATGTTGTTATTTTATTGTATTGAATTGAATTATAGTATTATACATGCGCGATACATGATTCTTAGACCTACCCGATATACACAAAATTTCATGAGATCGAATCGATTCAGCCGTTTCGGATGGGTATGGTATTATTACCCTCGTGACACAATAATTTTATATAATACTAGCTGCGCCCCGCAGTTTCACCTGCGTAAATTTCGATCCCGTGGAAAATATAAATTCATCCCATGGCATCACAGAAACTTTTTTTTGGATAAAAACTATCCCATGTGTTAAATCCAAGTTACCCTCTATGTGTGTGCCAAATTTCATGAAAATCGGTTCAGCAGTTTTTGCGTGAAGGAGTAACAAACAAACATACTTTCGCATTTATAATATTAATATGAATATATAGAAATGTATCCAGTATCCCCCTAAAAATCAGGTCTACAAGTGCAAATCTATGAGAATAAATAAAGTTGGAGTGCCTGTTTGTTAATTTAAAATAACCGCCTTTTACTAAACGCACATTATTGTATACGGCACATACAACAAAATAATATTTTTACATCGACTGGATCTATTTTGACGGGACGTTCTCTGGCCGGTAGCTGACACAATAAGATAAAGATTACTTTGTATTATTTTTTTTTTAATCGGACAAAGTCACGGGCATAGTTACATTGGACAAGTCTGGTTAGTAATACAACTGTTTCTTACATTTAGCGCACAATATTCTTTTTTAATTTTTTTTTTATGATATAGGAGGGCAAACGAGCAGCCGGAGCCATTTTCATGACTACCGACGCCCACAAACATCCGCATAGGGGCTATACAGANGCGACTGCCGATCGATGCAGCATCACAAATTAGCGACTTTCTGCGTCTAGGCACTGTATCATAATCGCGCTTTAGCGACTGCTCCTATGCCCATTGCCTGATACGTAGCACTCGTCGCTTTGCGACTAAGGGTCAATTCACACCAAAAGCGCGGCGAAGCGCAGCGAAACGAAGCGCAGTTTATGTGTCATATGAATTTCAACTTTCTAATAATAACTATAATACTTATTATCGCAGGAGAAACTCGAACGAGTCGCGCGGATTCGAGCGACTGCCCGAGGATTCGCTGGAATCCGCGCGGAAGTCGCGAGAATTCGATAATAATGAAAATAAAGTTTAAATTTATATGACACTGAAAATGCGCTCCGCTTCGCTGCGCTTCGCCGCGCTTTTGGTGTGAATTGACCCTAAATCGCCTAGTTCGGTGTTAACAGCGAACGAGGCGATTTTGTGTGCTCTGAGGTGCGTCTGATCGCAGCATTCAGCTTCTCAAAGGCGTCTAAATCGCCGAACGCCGATGCTAAAAGTAGCATACAGTGTATTTTGTGCGTTGGCTCTAAATCTGTTATAAGCAGCATCAAGTGCACTATCGAGTAAGATTCGGTACATAACGATGAGATCACTGAGTAATAAGTAATAACACTTATCTTTATTGGTAGTTCATAGTTGTAATGTGCATAGCAGATAACATTTTAACAAATCCAAGTTTTCTGTTTTTTGCAAAAAATTCTCTTTTTGATATTTTGATTAAATAATATACTTTTTAAACTATTTCCACACACTACACACACGCAAAAAATAGAACCCTTAAAAGATTGTTCATGTCTGTCCGTCCGTATGTCATGCCATTTTTTTCCGAAACTATTGGACCTTCGTAGTTAAATGATTCGGGATTGAAAGAGATATCATTATTAATTTTCGAGAAATAATACAATTTAAAAAAAGGCAAATACAAAAGACGTTCATACAAAAGCTATGGAAATATCAAGTAATTTTATTTACTGGTAAAAATGTCTTAGACACCTATACCTTTCGTTGGGACGGTACCCTCGGTGCGTGAGTTCAACTCCCACTTGGCCGATTGTTCATTCAAATCACAATTTATAATATTTAATCAAAGTATAATATGACAAAATATATAAAAGTACAAACACATTCGCAAACTATAAATGACATACTTTTTTTTTATAAATAAATATCTGTGGACTTACACACACCACGTTAGCCTAGG
Source organism: Calycopis cecrops (assembly GCA_001625245.1). Classification (NCBI taxonomy): domain Eukaryota; kingdom Metazoa; phylum Arthropoda; class Insecta; order Lepidoptera; family Lycaenidae; genus Calycopis; species Calycopis cecrops. The sequence goes on from LUGF01037621.1 coordinate 62,908, forward strand.
CCCTAGGCCGCCTAAGTACCGTAAGGACTTGTGCTACGGGTACTAAACAACGGAAATATATTTAATATGTTTTATAAATTTAAGACTTTATATATTATAAAAATACATATTATACAGACAGGGATAACCATCAAAGGCGGGATTCGAACCCGCAACCCCTGGCGCAACATGCTCCACTTATCCGAGCCCTGTACCACTGCGCCAACCCGGTCGTACAATTTATCAAATTACAATAATTATTCTACTGAAATATCCTGCGAGGAGGGACTAATTGTTTTGCTATGCTCGAACCTAGGGTCTCTAACCTAGGTCCTGTGCGTAGCCCTGAATGTAGATTAAAAATATACTATCTGACTGCGGAAGGTTCTATAATATTGTATTTGTTTCCTCGATCCTCGAATTTATCGGCGAACACAATGCCAAGTGCTTGTTGTGAGGACATTGCTTCGTGGGAGCAGATAATTGGCTGTCGTTACGGGGTCGCAGAGGTCACTACACACTTGCGAGCAATTCCTGCAATTAAAGCCAGTAATCGATAACACTTAACAATTCACCAGATTTTTATTTTTCATCATCAGCTGGATAACGTATATTGCTGGGCTTAGACGTCCCCCATAGAATTCCATAGGTCAAGGTCACGAATACATCCAGCAGCTCTCCGCCACCCTAACCAAGTCGTCTGTCCACCGGGTCTACCTCACCTTAACCAAGTCGTCAGGCCGTCTAAGGCGGATCACACGCGGCACGCGGTTGGCGATGAGGTGGATCTCAAGTTACATTGGGCTCTATGAAATCCGTTGATACCTAAAATTTTTTAAAATTCAAATTCTTGATCCGCGCGGCTACGCGGTTGCCTGTGTGTGAGGCACCGCCTCTCCGCGCGGACGGCCGCGCGGAGAGGCGGTCGCGGCGAGGGCGCCGCTCGACCGCGCGGTCTGGCGGTGTACGTGTGTATAGGTATCAACGGATTTCATAGAGCCCAATGTAACTTGAGATCCGCCTCACCGCCAACCGCGTGCCGCGTGTGATCCGCCTAATACTCCGTCTTGCGATTAGAGGCCGCCATTTTTATTCTTATAGTATTTAAAATTACAGAATGGCGTTTCACGATATTTAGGAGTACAAAACTTTTTTAACATTTTTAAAGCAGATTACACTACTACTGATTCACAAACAGAAGCCCTCGGCTTCCTAAGGGAATGGAGTACCTTAGGATCAGTTTGCAATAGGGTCACCACAACAACATACCCTTAGTATGTCGCCGAGATCCTGGGTCCTATGATGACCCGGTTTTATCCAATGGCCCAAGGCCAGCAGAAAAGCAGGGCCCCTCTCCGTTGATGCCCTGCCCCGTTGCAATGGATCTTCCTTCAACACATTCTATTCAGAATAAAGGAGCATGGGGTTTGTATACATTTGTTGTCCACATAATATAAGCCCGGAACCAGCGTAGTCAACGACACACGGTACGAGTTAAACAATGTTTGCACAATTAACTTGGAAGCACAAGCGCTCCTCTTCAAACACAAGGTCGGCCAACACACACAACACTTTACTTTTTTTGCAGTTATAATTAGAATTATTCTAACAAAAAATGTATTACCATCTTGGGAAATAAATTGCAACGAATGCCTTATTAAACATTTTGTATCTTCAAAGGTTGTTGCCTGATCCAGGCTTAATATTAATCTTCATAGCCGAAAAAGTCAGTCTAAGCTATAGATAGCCCCTTTTTCATTTCAGATGGATGGTTTATAGCCAGTTAGCTAGACGCAAGATCATGCTGCTAAAGGGATTGGACGATCAGAAATTACTATACTGCTCCAAAGACAACGGCTAACTATACGACAATCTCGCATAATCAGAATAAGGAATCGTGAAGGAACCAGCCCAATTTAGACTTTAATGCTTGCGGAAGACCCATGTCTACATAACGATAGTCCGCACACTTATAAACTCGGAAAGGGATCGTAAGCGCCTCGCCTAGAAAAGCGAAGACGATACGATTACGTTACGCTTCTCATTAGTGTACGCTTCAGTATGAAGTTTCATACAAAGAATACTGACCGGCTCAAGGTGGTACAGTTACGATCCAACTCCGAGTTGATAAGTGTGCGGCGACCATACACCTTTACAGAATATTACAAGTTTATTTAGATTCCAGCTGGTGCCTGCGATTTCGTTCGCGTAGCGTAGTAATATTATAGTCAAAGTAATTTGTTATTGTTTGCTTGCAGTGTGCCGAAATTCCGATTTCCCGTAGGAATGAGAGATTTTACCGCAGTAAGTGTTTTTGACGTTAACCAGACTTAGTATTTATACCACAAAAATATTGTAATTACTCTACGGGTTTTAACACGGTAAAAATTAAAGGTCAAAATATATGCCTTTGCCCGACGTTTCGACTGGGTTACACCAGCCGTGGTCCCGAGCCGACCACAAAAAGTTTCATTCGATTCATTCGGAGGTGTTCTAATAATATTTTACATCGCCACCAATTTGTTTTTCATAAATATATTCAACTAGCTTCCGCCCATGGCTTCGCCCGCGTGGATTTCGGACTTCAAAAATCCCTATAAAGTTTAACTTATTATGTTATTCTGATATGAAAGCTATATTACTGTAAAGTTTCATGAAAATCCGTTCAGTAGTTTTTGTGTGAAAGAGTAACAAACATTCTTACAAACTTTCGCATTTATAATATTAGTAGGATGTATACACACGGATTTTTTTTTTATTATACATTTATGTATAGATTGTTAAAACAAAGAATTTCATAGCCGGTAGTGACGTATGAAGATAATAACGGGCACATCGTCGCTTGGTTTTTCATTGGCATTGATTTATTATAATTAACTAGCCATCATCTGTTTTTTGCCTTAAATACAGCACAACGACTCGAACAATGGCGTAGTATTATCTAGACATGGCCTTTTTGTGTTGACGCAGGGGAATACATTTAGTGTCCTGTTGCTGATAGATCCGGGACACTCCAACATGGCGGCCGAAGGCTCTCGCAGTGGTTTTTAGTCGGTAGCGGTTTTACACTGAGTCCGACACACCCTTCCGGCTGACACAGTAGCCGGTTGGACGGTGCATAAAGCATTTTCCCTGCGTAAAAAGAGAAAAAAAAGAGGGAATACATTTACGTATGATACCTAGGAGCCCTAGACGTACGTCGGACTCGACACTGCCTTCAGCCGCTATTATTAGAGAGTCCTGGATCTACAGGCAACTTTCCCCCCAGGGACTGGAAGGCCTTTTTTTTTGGTAACGCAGGGATACACCTGTACTTACGCTACCGAGGAGCCCGGGTAGCTCAACCGGGAACAGTGTCGGACTCGGCTATTGCCCCTACCGACT
>LUGF01037621.1:68226-78349 GCA_001625245.1 Calycopis cecrops
TTGAACAATGTTTGCACAATTAACTTGGAAGCACAAGCGCTCCTCTTCAAACACAAGGTCGGCCAAGTACACTTTACTTTTTTGCAGTTATAATTAGAATTATTCTAACAAAAACTGTATTACCATCTTGGTAAATAAATTGCTATGAATGCCTTATTAAACATTTTGTATCTTCAAAGTTTGTTGCCTGATTCAGGCTTAATATTAATCTTCATAGCCGAAAAAGTCAGTCTAAGCTATAGATAGCCCCTTTTTCATTTCAGATGGATGGTTTATAGCCAGTTAGCTAGACGCAAGCTAAAGCTGCTAAAGGGATTGGACGATCAGAAATTACTATACTGCTCCAATGCGAACGGCTAACTATACGCCAATCTCCAGACAGTCATAATCAGAATAAGGAATCGTGAAGGAACCAGCCCAATTTAGACTGTAATGCTTGCGGAAGACCCATGTCTACATAAAGATAGTCCGCACACTTATAAACTCGGAAAGGGATCGTAAGCGCCTCGCCTAGAAAAGCGAAGACGATACGATTACGTTACGTTTCTCATTAGTGTACGCTTCAGTATGAAGTTTCATACAAAGACTACTGACCGGCTCAAGGTGGTACAGTTACGATCCAACTCCGAGTTGATAAGTGTGCGGCACCTTTACAGAATATTACTAGTTTATTTAGATACTAGCTGGAGCCTGCGACTTCGTTCGCGTAGCGTAGTAATATTATAATCAAAGTAATTTGCTATTGTTTGCTTGCAGTGTGCCGAAATTCCGATTTCCCGTAGGAATGAGAGATTTTACCGCAGTAAGTGTTTTTGACGTTAACCAGACTTAGTATCTATACCACAAAAAGTTTCATTCGATTCATTCGGAAGTGTTCTAATAATATTTTACATCGCCACCAATTAGTTTTTCGTAAATATATTCAACTAGCTTCCGCCCACGGCTTCGCCCGCGTGGATTTCGGACTTCAAAAATCCTAAATTAAAATTTAACTTATTATGTTATTCTGATATGAAAGCTATAGGTATTACTGTAAACTTTCATGAAAAGCCTTTCAGTAGATAGTTTTTGTGTGAAAGAGTAACAAACATTCTCACAAACTTTCGCATTTATAATATTAGTAGGATGTATACACACGGTTTTTTTTAAATACATTTATGTATAGATTGTTAAAACAAAGAATGTCATAGCCGGTAGTGACGTATGAAGATAATAACGGGCACATTGTCGCTTGGTTTTTCATTGGCATTGATTTATTTATTTATTTATTATAATTAACTAGCCATCATCTGTTTTTTGTCTTAAACATAGCACAATGACTCGAACAATGGCGTAGTATTATCTAGACATGGCCTTTTTATGTTGATGTAGGGGAATTTAGTGTCCTGTTGCTGATAGATCCGTGACACTCCAACATGGCGGCCGAAGGCTCCCGCAGTGGTTTTTAGTCGGTAGCGGTTTTACACTGAGTCCGACACACCCCCCCGGCTGACCCAGTAGCCGGTTGGACGGTGCCTTAAGCATTTTCCCTGCGTAAAAAAAAAGGGGGAATACATTTACGGATGATACCTAGGAGCCCGGGTGGCCCTTAGACCTACGTAGGACTCGATACTGCCTTCAGCCGCTATAATTGGAGTGCCCGGATCTACAGGCAACAGGATCCCTCCAGCGACAGGCTGGCCTTTTTTTTGGTAACGCAGGGGTACACCTTTACGTACGCTACCAAGGAGCCCGGGTAGCTCAACCGGGCACAGTGTCGGGCTTGGCTATTGCCCCTACCGACTAAACCCCTGCGGGTGCCTTCAGCAGATATAATTGGAGGGCCCCTGATCTACAAGCAACAGGATCCCTCCAGTGACAGGTCAGTCGGTGAAAATTCCAGACGTCTCCTCCTTGGGGATTGTCCGGCTGCCTCTGAACAGTCCCTAATATAACGTCGGGACCGTGCAATGGGGTCAGGTTCCCATCCTGACTCCTGGTCCCAATACTCCTAAGGAGCACGCCACGCCGGTCGTCCAAATTCATGCTGCCACCTGCTGATTAACAGACACGAGATTGCCCAGCTGAGCTGCTCTTAGTCTGGACTCTCTCCCCAAGCCTGCCCGGTATGGGTAGCCATGACCGGCATAGCCTTGGGGAGCATAGCAGGCCAGCCCCCCACCACGACAAGGCAGCATCTTCGGGGGGAGCGACAGGCTGGCCTCATAAACAAAGTCTGTGTTGTAGTTGATGATATGTTGATGATATGATGTATATGAGCCACGAGTCACGACTGAATGCACAAAGAACTTGTGGATGTTTATAAAATCCAACCTTCAGATTCTTCGAAGAATGTCAAGTCATATAAATAAGTACAATTATTTCCCATCATATTGTCATGAGAAGAATTGCACCGTCCAAACGTTGTTTGTTATGGAATGTGAAATATGCTAGCTAGTTGTTAACAATACTGAGCAAAGGATTTGGACTTGCGAGTTTTGTTTTGTGGATTGTTGTCAGCTGTGCATACAAAATGCAACAAAGCACCGAATCTAAGGACCTAAGGCAACGAACGAATAGTTTATGCACTAAAGCCTTGTTCGCATTGGTCGAGTAGTTTAGTCCAGTAGCGAGTAATTTAGTAACTAAACGTGTCTGAACACCAAAAATTTAGTCGTGTAATTAGTCAAGTAATTTAGTCAAGTCGATAGATTTCACTCTATTTTTTCGGGCGAGTAGCAACCCCCACCACGCTTCCGCGCTCACTCGATAGGTCCAAACGCGTCATAAGAGACAAATGAGAGCAAAGTTGTATACGTACTGTGCTGTCGCGTTTCGTGCGGTGTGTAAATAGCCGGTGGCCCATGGAGGCACATGTAGTGCATCTGAATAGCGTCTATGTAGATGTCTATGGGCGTCGGTAGTAATGAACATGGCTCCGACTGCTTGTTTGCCCCTATACCATAAAAAAAAAAATACGGTCTGAAATCTACTTGCCGAAAGAGGTACGAATTACGACTTACGAAGGTACTTAGCTCCATAAATGTCATCGGATATACTTAAAATGTTTTATTGTTCCGTTACGCGTCAATTGAGGGTAATTATCTCATTATTGTGATAAAACTATTAGCGGTTTATTTATAGTATGCAACTGTCGTATAATGAAGGGTATTAAAACACGAGTGTGAGTTTTTGAAACGAGCGGAGCGAGTTTCAAAATAGTTAACGAGTGTTTTAATACCCGTGTTATATGCAGTTGCATACACTTCTTTATCTTCACTGATGCAATTAATCAATTAATAAAACATTTTTTGTTGTCTGAGCTATAACAGTAGTTATTATAAGTCAAGTATTGAAAACATAAGTAGAATGTTACAACATTAGTGTAGATAAAGTATTTTACAATCTCGACTTAGCTGCACAACCCCTGATGTTGCAGATGTCTGTGGGCGTCGGAAATCACCTTCATCTAGGTGGTCCGACGGCGCGTTTGCCCCCTGTACTATGTATAAAAAATAGCTACATTAAGTTTTTTTTATGGTATAGAACCCATTGACATTCGCTAGGGGCTATACAGATGCGCCGCCCTCCTCTCTCCTCACACCTCCATGGGCCACCGGCTACTTACACGACGTAAGCGAGAGATACCTCCGGTCGTGCCGGCCAATTCGGCTGCATGCAAGCATACAGTGAGATACTACCTCTTACTAAACAGTAACCTCCGAAACAAGCCCTTCAGTGAGACACTACCTCTTACTAAACAGTAACCTCTGAAACAGGCCCTTATAATAGTTACTTGCGGTTAATATATCGTACAGTTGTAGGTATAACGAGAAGATTGTGGTCAAGTGGTTGACGTCATGGTAGTTTTTCTGGTCTCGTGAACATCAAACAAAAAACCGCGTGCCGTAAATAATACAGTGTTCAGTATTCGTAAACATTTTATTCGTATCCGCATTGGAAACGTCTCTGGTCTTAAGACCAGCCGTCCTGCTCCAAATTGCAAAATTCTTTAGGTTAAAAAAAAAAGTTAGACACAGCGCCGGAACCGAGTCCCTACTTGGATCAGGCTTTACGGGTTTGCAGCCCTCCTAAGCCCCTGCTTAGGGGAACTTCAGCCCCGGGTCCCGTAGGCTTCAGATACTCATCATTTTTGTACCCATAAAAAGGGCCCCATCTCAATTCCAAGGAGCTTAATCCGGCGCTGTGTAGATAGTACATTTATAGATGACGGTTATAAGCATAGGATATAAGATATAAAACATGAGGAATACAAATCACCAAACTGAGGCAAATTAGAGCGAAGATATGCGGTTTTTTCGTATCCTTATTGAAATAGCCAAAAAAAAATAAAACAAGGAATCACAGAAGTGAGAGCCCGTGGTTGTAGGCTAGCTTACTAGCTGTTGGCACACACATCTGAACCCCACAACACCTCACAGACATCTGAAACACTAGTGGTATTGTAGTTGGCTTACCTTTGAGATAAGAATAAGCACTTATCTTCAAAATCCTTAAGTCGTACCTATCAGTCGGAAAATACCGAGGGCGAAGCTGATTACAAAAGGAAGTATTAGTAAAAACAGGAAATTGAGCTTAAAGACTGTCACACACTAAGCGGATACGATAAGATTTTATCTGCGTGTCAACGCCTTCCATCAACCATCCTTCAATATTATTATGTGGCTAGAGATACTTGACAGTAAAATATAAGTTATATTCGTAGTGTGTGGTGCTCCCATAAATTTAGAATGTACAAGATACACAATGTCAGAACAGAGGCGATACAAAAAAAATATTTGACAAATGTCAGAATTACTACAGAAACATTTACATGACTTTGTCATTATTATGTAATAGGGCCGCTATGGCCTCTTACTCGCGTAAAATAATTGTCTCATATTATGTACTTCATCTACTGTCTCTTTTCTTTTCCAATGATTTTAACTTAATTTGAATGTCTCGCTCCCACGCTTTGTACATCTTTCACGTAGGGAGAACAATTCTAAATCAATGGGTGATCCTTGAGTTTAGTATAAAGAGCGATATTTACAGATATGCGTTCAGACACAGATATCTTACCGCATCTGCTGTGTGACAGCCTTAAAACGCTTGGAAGACCACAGAACATTGAAATCATGATGACATCACATCACGAAGTGCGATGACGAAATTGGGCATTCAGACTACTAGGAATACAATAGATGCGAATAGGAATCTCTCCGTAAAGCAAGTGAAACCGACTAGGAAGACTAGTCCTAAACGATTCAAGCCCAACGTCATAAAAAAAGTAAAAACTCAGGTTGAACTCTAGCTGAGGATTTACCTGTCTTTGCATTGATGAGGTCTTGGTCTCAGCAATAGATAATATAAAGCAGGGTCTCTTAAAGTATGGTCCACAAACCCCCTGGGCGTCGTGGCGTATGTGTCCGGTGTCCGCGGTAGCACAGTTAAACCTTAACATTCTTGTGTACAAACAGTGATTTTTTAATTTAATACACATTACATAGATAAGGTTTGTTTTCTTTTCCTAAAATATTCTTTGATAGGGGATCCGCGTGGCTTTTAGATTCCGGAAAGGGGTCCGTGACTGCGTTTAAAAAAGTTAAAGAAACCCTGATATTATAAAGCCTTAATTATCATGATTTCATGATTAGTGTAACAACAGCTCTATAAATTATTTTTAAAACATTTTTGCTATTGCTGGAAAAATACAACTTTGACTCAATAGTAACAAGTTAAATGACAACAAATTAAAACTAATTATTCAGTCACTTAATAGAATTTAATATCTCTGGTTCATAGCAGCTGGGCTTCACCTGGCTGCCATCTCGTCTCTTGGCTTGTATAACTCACCAGGCTACTATCTCTTCTCTTGGCTTGTATAAGTCATTGCAATCTTGTAATGTATCTATAGCTTTGACTGGGGAGGGATTATATTGGAATTTCTTTATATTCCTATATTTTTTTCTAATTAAATTCGTTGCGGCTCCCGAGGAAGTTTTAGCTTTTCCTTTGGGCTCCCAAAGATCATATCAAAGGGTCGTTTGGTTGCCGCTGCTCCTGGCGATACAGTAATAGCAGCGGCGCGAACGATTATTCATTATTGATCATTTGAAATTATGATTAACTAGCTGTGCCCCGCGGTTTCACCCGCGTTTAATTTCTAAGAAATCCATATAAACTTAAACACCCTATTTCACCCCCTTAGGGGTAAAATTTCTAAAAATCCTACAATCTTAGCGGATGCCTACGTCGTAACATCTACCTGGATGCCAAATTTCAGCTTGATCCGTCCAGTGGTTTGGGCTGTGCGTTGATAGATGGCTGTCATTTTTTATTTTTTTTTTAATTTTTTTTTTAGATAGAATCTACGCTGAGGACTGAAGGTCAGTGCAGCTTCATCGATATGAGAGGCGAGCGTGAACTCAAGCCTCTGTATTTGTGGTCGATAGGGGGGCAGACCCCCCCTTCTTTCACAGACTAATGGGAGAAGGCAAACCGGACTATTGCGATTAATAGGTTATGCTATTATTATCGTGGCCGAAGACCTCAACTCCCCACCTCTAACGGAGGGGAGCAGCACGCGCGCGGCAGCTAAAAGGCGGCCGACACGGGTCATGAGCTAGAAGAGCTCTATGAGCTATCATGACTGGGGGGCCCGGACCCCCCCTAAACTGCTTTGTCACGTTTGAGTTTTATATATATAGATTTGAAAATATCCAACAACGGCAAAATTCACGTAACGCCTAAGCATGCATCACGCAAGTCGTAAAATCAATGTGTGATTCCGGAATCAATACTTCGTTCATCGTAATAAAACGGATCAATTTTAAAATGTTTGTATTTGCTTTTTTTTTTTATTTATAGTTCGTTGTTATGACTTGCTACCTTTTGGCGGGCAAAGGGCGCAGGGCAAAATAAACTAGACGTGGGCCGCACTTGTAGTATTCGCCCTAGACGCCCAATTAACCTTTTTTTTTCTTCGCCCTCTTCCCCTAAAACTTATTTATAAGACATTCGCGGGCCGCAAGTAGGACGTAAGCGGGCCGCGGGTTTACGCCCCCTGACTTATGTCTTATCTGATGATGAAGAGACGTTTGGCCGTTGAAGACTTCTGAACCCTTTTTTATTACATTGGGGTGCAAACGGCCTTTTGGTGAGTCACCAACGACGCCTATAAACATCTGCATAACGAGACAAGTACATATGCGTTACCTGTCTTTACTCAATTCTTTCATGGGCGATAGCAGGAATGTCATTTTTTAGGGTTCCGTACCCAAAGGGTAAAATCGGAACCCTATTACTAAGGCTCCGATGTCGGTCCGTCCGTTCGTCCGTCCGTCCGTCTGTCACCAGGCTGTATCTCATGTACTATGATGATAGTTAGACAGTTGAAATTTTCACAGATGGTGTATTTCTGTTGCCGCTATAACAACAAATACTAAAAAATGAAATAATATGAATATTTAAGGGGGGCCCCATACAATAAACGTGATTTTTTTTATTCCCATACAAAAGATAAGCTCCCGTTTTCGTAGATAATGGTACGGAATCCTTCGTGCGCGAGTCCGACTCGCACTTGTCCGGTTTTTATAGTATAAGGAGGTATACGAGCAGTCGTAGCCGGAGTTAAGACGCCCTTACCGCTCTGCCACGGACACAGCGTTGCGACTTGCGGCGCGGCGAGCGGCGAGGTGAGCGGCAAGACGTGACATACAAAATGTATGCGCCATGCCACGGCCACAGCGGTGCGATTTGCGGCTCGGCGAGCGGCGAGGCAATACTCGACGCGCGAGTGAGAGAGAGAGACAGACGATCCGCTCACCGCACCGCAAGTCGCACCGCTGTGTCCGTGGCCAGGCCGTTAGACATCCGCATAGAGTTTATACAGATGCGTCGCCCTACTTTCTCCTTCCACCCCCCATGGGCCGGTAACTAGTAAGCGAAAAGTAGCCCCCTGGTCGTGCCGGCCCAATTCGGCTACACGCATGCAGGCACTTCCTCTCGGTAAAACGCCAATACCACCTAAGCACTAAATACACTTCGATCTAGGCGCGATCGACTGCAATATTACAAAATTCTGTGCAATAAAAGTGCAATACTACACATTCTTGCAATTACTTTGCATAAAGACTCAATTACAAAATGCAATCAGTCTAAAAGACCTAGAATAAAATCGACGTCATATCTTACATACAACGAATAAATTTCTAGTGTCACAATGTTAGTTGCAGTTTATTTACTACTAGCTTCCGCCCGCGGCTTCGCATAAAAAATCCCTATAAATTTTAACTTAATATGTTATTCTGATATGAAAGCTATATTACTGTAAAGTTTCATGAAAATCCGTTCAGTAGTTTTTGTGTGTAAGAGTAACAAACATCCTTACAAACTTTCTCATTTATAATATTAGTAGGATACTCCGTAACCGTTACGAAATTTTGGGTCTGAGAATAGGCCATCTATTTTTCATCTCGATAATGCTTGATATGCTTACATAGAGAAAAAGGTTACCGGTACCGACAAAATCTGTACGGGTTGGTACCGGAATATTGCAATGTTATAGATTAGACAGGGTTATTTTTTGGTCAACGGCCAAATTTTAAAATAAGGAAGAAAACATCATTCAATGGGTGTGTTTTAAATTTTATCGTCTAATTGTAATATTTTGTTAAATAAGAATCGATTTGAAATGGTCCTTAAAAGTACATCGATTGTTGTTCTTACATGAAATGTATCGATTTCAAGGTCAGTAACGTCGGCCTGCCGTGAGTCGCTAGTGTGATGCACGCGGTGACCAAGAAATATGTTTTACAACATGGGACAAAGTAATTGTATCTAATTATATTTTTTATTTCATAAATCGGATGTATTATTGATTCTGAACCACACCTGATATTTTAGCCGGTGACCAAAAAATAACCCCGTATTATGCAACCGGGACCGTACCGGTACGTACCGGGTTTGTAGGTACCGATAACCTGTTTCTCTATGTAAGCATCCTTTCGCGGGTGAAACCGCGGAGCGCAGCTAGTAACCTCGTAACTCAACCCGCATTCTCTTGGTGCCAAAAGCGCAACAGTTTGTCATAGCAACCGTTACATTTCGTAACAACCGAGAGGGAAAGGCGCCTATTAAGTAACCAAAATTATGAGTTAGGTATTATCGAGCGTATTTAGTAAGAGGTAGTGCCATACTGCATGCTTGCATGCAGCTGAATTGGGCCGGCAATACCGGGGAGGTACCTCTCTTACACGAGCCCGGCGTGAGGTGACAGCTGTGTTGTCGCGTTTCGTGTGTTGTGTAAGTAGCCGCTTATAGAAGTGGAAGGGCAGCGCATCTGTGTAGTTTCTATATGGATGTCTATGGGCGTCGGTAGTCATGAAAATGGTTCCGACTGCTCGTTTGCCACCCCATACCATAAAAAAAAACCCGTCGTGTGACTGACATCTTTCTACTATAGGATAAAAAATACAACTCATACATAACCAACATGACTTATCATGAAATAAACGATTCTCTTAGTATCTAGTTGTAGATTTTACAAGGGTGAAACCGCGAGGCAGAGCCAGCTTACATTCCGAGGTATATCATTATAGGAGCTCTGTCCATCCAGTGTTCCTATATTAAGTACTACACAACATGAGGCCCGCTGAGTTTGTTTCGCCGATTCTTCTCAGGACAGGGCTAGGGTTGAACCGGTGGTAGATTTTATTGTTGACGTTCAAAAAGTAATTCCTGTAATTCTATTTTGAATAAAAACTTTTTCATTTCATTTCATTTTTACACTATAGCCAATGGTCTAACTATACCGCTCGATGTCTGTGGGCGTCGGAAAACACCATCATCTCGGTGACGCGACTGCTCGTTTGCCCCCTGTACTATATAAAAAAAAAAGTTTGGTAAAACCAAATGTGCATGCCTTAAGCACTCGTGTCATACGTATGTTATTTAAATTAGATACTCATGATAACATATACGTTTTTCACCAAAAATTGCTTTTTTTATTTTTAATTTTCAAATAATTTTATGGTAAACTTGAATCTTAAAGAAAATAAGTTATTTTATATTTATTAGACATCATAATGTAAAAAAATAAAAACTGCTTCAGATAAAAGCGATTATTACCAATATAAATTAC
>LUGF01037621.1:89031-101288 GCA_001625245.1 Calycopis cecrops
GGGAGAAATCTAGAGCAGGACAGATGACATGCTCTCCTACTTCCTTGGCACGTGGGTGGAAGACCGCCAGTTTTCAGACTAACTAGATAGTTATTAGAAATTGAAAGATGATGAATACCGCTGTCTGCAGTACCATCAGATTTCTTTTAAATAAAATTAAAATAAATTTTAATTTAAAAATATAAAATTACTAGCTTCCGCCCGCGGCTTCGCCCGCGTGGATTTCGGACTTCAAAAAATATTCAAAATTTTAACTTATTATGTAATTCTGATATGAAAGCTATATTACTGTAAAGTTTAATGAAAATCCGTTTAGTAGTTTTTGTGTGCTAGAGTAACAAACACCCTTACAAACTTTCGCATTTATAATATTAGTAGGATATTTTCGTCGTCAATTTTTTAAAGTTTTTGAAATTTGCTTTATTTTATCACGTTGTTTATTTTCAACTTTTTAGTTTTAAAAGATCAATTCAATTGGCAAACTCACAAGTGCAACCCAGAAAAATAATAAGAAACGAAGCTTTTAAAAACCGGCGATGATAAAGACGGCGTCTTTACAAAAGTAGACATGACCGGTCATTTTTCCTCAATACAGAACCAGACAATACCATAACATCTGCGTGCATGTGTGTGGTTCAACATACAATGACGTCACCATTCTAAATCCAATATATTTTGCGGTTCGCGGAGAATGTGTTGATGACCCCATAAAACTCTGCAACAAGTTGGCATAAACAAACTATAAACAGAAACATCACTTGTAGATTCAGCACCAAAACTTTCATAAGATCAAACACTTTTGCAGATAGTATTGGAATACTCTTTGAATGATTCACTAAGATAATTTTCAATACAATAAACGGTACTGCCACAATAGATTATCAGAAAAAAATGGCTCATGAACTTGGAAACGCCCGATTATTTATTAATTTGCATTTCATCACTGATTATTTACTTATTCAGTGTTATTCTGGAGTTCGTAGCATCGTGGAAAGGCACTGTTCGCCTAGCTGGTATAATTTAGCGACCAGTAAGACCAGTCTAATAGAACTCATATAACAGAATTGAAGTAGAGTCTTTTCTAGTGTACATAACTGACAAATTTTTTTTCTGATAAAGGGGCAAACGAGCAGTCGGACTGTGAGTCAGCCATTTTCATAACTTCCGACGTCCATGGACATCCACATAGAGGCTATACGGATGCGCTGCCCTCCTTTCTCCAACCACCTCCATGGGCCATTCCATGGGACATATTACAGCGGAGTACCCTATTATGCGCCTACTTATTATTATGAAGGTAACGCCTGAATCCAAATAATTTCTAAAAGGTGCAGATCCCAGTGATCCTATTCAGGAAAGTAATGGTAACTTCGTGACTTTGGCTCTGCCCATTTAGGGGAAGAGAGGACGGAGGGTAATACTGCTTTTGCAGATGTTTATGGGTAGTAATGAAATAGCTCTGCTGTGTCCCTATGGCGTAGACATAAATGAATTTGAAGAATTTGTTATTACGAAAAAATTACAAAGATAGGATAATATATGTGACGCCGAGGTATGATAATCAATTTCCAAGAAGGATGCGCAAGAGGTTGTTACACTGTTAAGATTACAGCTGACACGATCGGGGAACAACCCGTCTCTCGTCAGTGTAGTGTACACTGGTGTGAAGTAATAAACCAAGATATTTCTTTGAAAAAGGCTTGAGACATGAATCCATGTGGGGCAAACGCTTTGGAAAAACTTTGAAACTGGTGGCCACTATTAGACGACCGTGTGAATTGTACGTAACATCTAGTAGTAAAATAAATGTCTGAAAAAACGTCTTCGTCGCTCGACAATGAATCCGATTCGTTACGCCACTGCTCCTAAGCTGTCATATTGTGTGGTCGCATTGTTGTAAGGCAATTTGTGGTAATTGTGCGAAATAAAATCTTATGCGGTCACGTTTTTTTTTCAAACTACAACTGACGTTAACACTGTTAACACTCGAGGTTACATTGTTACAGAATAAGGCTAAAAACTCACGGAGCGATTGTCACCTACTCCCGCTGCGTGTAGGGGCCCGCAACTTCAGTCGAATGTAGATTTATGTGCAGAAAGTAAGGGTCAATTCACACCAGCGAAGCGGAGCGCAGTTTATGTGTCATGAATTTCAACTTTATTTTCATTACTATAGTACTTATTATCGAATTCTCGCGACTTCTGGAGCATTCCAGCGACTTCTCGCGCATTCCAGCGACTTCGCGGGAATCCGCGCGTCTCGTTCGAGTTTCTCATGCGATAATAAGTATTGTAGAAATTATTATAAAGTTGAAATTCATATGACACTTAAACTGCGCTCCGCTTCGCTGCCCTTCGCCGCGCTTTTGGTGTGAATTAACCCTAAGAGCATGTTTCACGCGTTTTACACCCGTAGTGCGCGCGGTTATTCGCGGCTCCCGCGGCACCGGCGCGGGCGAGCAACTTGTAGAATCGTGCGGGCGGTGATCATCCATAGTGAGTTCTTAGCCTAAGCGCAAACGTGGCAGATGACTGCCGCCCATAGACATCCGCAAACCCTCCTTGTAAAGTAAAATTATAAAGTTGCACATTGGCCTGTGCTGCTCTATGGGGGAGGCGTATGTCCTGCAGTGGACGTGTTCTGACTGCTTCTACTGATGATGATAGTGATAATAACGAATTACAAAGTCAGGTACTTGACAAAAACCACATATTACGACGAACAGTTTTATTTGTTTGCTTAGACATTGGTACCTGCAGTATCGTAATTCGTATACATTTAAAACTAAAACTATTGTCCTTAAAGCAATAATATATTAATCCGTATATTACTGATCACCCCACGTAAGTCCAGCCCGCATAAACTGCCGAAGGTCTTGTAGAAGACAAAGAAATTAAATTTCTATTTCTGATTTTACAAAATGACACACCAATTACGTGTGCCGAGAGAGATGACATGCTACGCATGTGCCTATTTTTGATCAATCAGTCGCCATTTCAGTTCTATCACCGTTGTGCGCGACTGTACATATGCGCAAATATCTTCACTTCGATAAGCTTCATACTCGTCGCGCGACCTACTTGCAAATATGCAATAGATATGCAGTGAGAGCCAGTTTATGCAGTTTTCCTTATACCCCCGTCGCTACAGGGTAGCCTACTTATAGGCTGGTTAACTTGCGGGCCACCGGCTACACACCGCACGAAACGCGACAGCACAGCTACGCCGGTATCGTGTAAGCGAG
Organism: Calycopis cecrops; assembly: GCA_001625245.1. NCBI lineage: Eukaryota > Metazoa > Arthropoda > Insecta > Lepidoptera > Lycaenidae > Calycopis > Calycopis cecrops. The sequence continues at coordinate 92,277 of LUGF01037621.1, forward strand.
AGGTACGCTCCTGGCCGTGCTGGCCCAATTCTGCTGCACGCAAGCATTTTATATGCAAATATCGAAACAACATTAGACAATGAAAAAAAACGTCTTTATTTAAAAAATAAAGAACCAAATTCAAATATTATGCGACTTTGTGGACTTCTGCGGAAAATGAAATTGGGCGTTGGATGCCAAGTTTTGTGTCATCGTGAAAGGAGAAAGCCAGCTGATGGTATGGATTTTTCTCTTGCATCAAAATAGAAGTAATATTATAATTATTTTTTTATTTTTTTTCATCGTTATGAAAATTTAAATATGTGTGAAAAACCCGGGTATTAAAATGAACACAAAATAAAACATAATATTGATTGTTTGTATATAAAAATAAAATGGCGGTATTCGGAAATATCAAATCGGAATTCAATAAGTTAGTGTTGCAGCTAAACAAATAATACCTATCATTAAAATTGGTAATCGATTTAAAGTGACAATTTGATGGGATGTGTAGCCGATTATTTTTTATCGATTTTACTCCTCTCATTCAGGTTTAGGTCAGCGTTCCATACTATTGATTCATTCTCGTAAGAAATATTTCAAAATCATTTGAAATAAATAAAACCTTTATTTTTATATTATAATATTTAATATGTATAATCATTCCGGTCTAGATATAATTAACACAAGAATACCGACAAGTAATTATTATAATTATTGTTTAAAAAATCGATACTTAATACAAAATGTCTATCCCTATCTTTTGAGATATTTGACATTAGTCATTTCCGTTGCCTGGAAACCGTTGTTAGATTTTTTGTGTCGATCGATTTGTACTCTCCATCCATCCTCTTAAATGTAAATAAACTTAATTATATTTTTTATCTGAAGAGCGAGTTATTCTTTGTAGGTACGTGCTTTACAGTTACGACAGGACGATTTTTCATGTAAAGTGCAATACGACAAATACAAATACTGCAGTAAATACATTAGAAGCTATTCTTGGTTATTGTTGCAGTTGAATTGTTGGCAGGCGAACCGTTATCTGTTGCGCACACATCATGACGGTGGTGTGGTTTTTTAAGATGGGCTCGCTTTAATGACGTGAATGCTCCAGCGCCATATTTGGAAGATTTTTTAATGAGTGTGAATATGACGAATAAAGCTACGAACTACGTATTATATAAACAAATAGGCACAGGAAGGCAAACGAGCAGTCGGAGTCATTTTCATGTCTACGCAGACGCCCATAGGATGTCTATATCAGTTGGCAGGGGGGGGGGGCAGTGCATCTGTATAGCATAGAGGCTATACAGATGCACTGCCCCCCTTTCTCCTCCAACCTCCATGGGCCACCGGTTACTTTCACACCATACGAAACGAGACAGCACAGCTGTCACTAAGCCGGTCTCGTGTAAGCGAGAGGTACCTCCCAAGTCGTATTCTATTATGATGAAACATTTTATTTGTGTCTACCTAATTATGTAAGTAGATCAAACAAAACAATCTCTCGGAGATATTTGTATTTTATATCCCACTGTGTCTATTTATGTTGCCATTCATTTGTATATAATATATAATATTATATCTTTTACCTTTATAAACTACATTTTCGCAATATACTTTGGCTATTTTTGATTTTTATTATTTAATGTTAAATGTAGTAACATTTAACTTTAAATGGAATGTGCTATTAGATTTTTTTTATAAGTATTGTAGTGCCTGCAAGCTACATCGGGGACGTAGCCTGCTCTTGCAGCAATACTACCTATGTATATATATTATCCCTCTGTTGGGGCCTCTTCTTGATCTACGTACTTGTAGGAAAACGCCTTTATTCTTCATATAGATTTATTATATTTAATATATCATAACCGTTACAATTATTATAGCCCTGGCTACTAAATCACATTCTTGTATTAGGTATTATATGGTTAGCGCCCGAAGGCGTATACCGGAATGAGAAAATCTTACATTGTCAAGGAAAGACAATATTCAAAATTCGTTTCTATTGTCCGAATTCTAAACAGATATGTTTTTAAAAAAAAATCATATCCATTGTGTAGGTTTCATTGCTCGTTCGTTCAAATAGTTTCTATAATATAAAAATTTATTTATATTCCTATGCTATTGTAATGCTAAGCACTACAATATTAATAAGCACTACAGTATCTACTATGAGTTAAAACCGCTTATTAAACAACTTTTCTTAACCTGTCAACGCTATGTCGATTTTGAGGTTTTGTTACATTTCGTTAAATAACTTTTAAACCCGGGTGCTGATCTGAAAAATAATTATTGATGGCTGTAACTGATTAAATAAACATCGTCCAGAACACGTTTCATTTTGATGCAATTCTGGACGGCGCTCCATACATTAATGGGCATTCTCCTTTCCTCGAATTCAAGCTGACACATTGACTTCCGGACTAATTTATTTACTAGCTTAGACTTCATTTGCGTTGCATTTTCCCTGCGACAAAAAAAAAAGACTTCATTTGCGTCGTAGACAAAAATACGTATGTTTGTATTTTATTTCTTTATTTTTTTTTGTATATGGGGGAAAACGAGCGGTCAGGGCCATTTTAACGGCTACTTCCGCCAATAGATATCCGCATAGAGTTTGAGACTCGCGATTGTTACACATTTTGTAGTTACTTTACGGACTGACTCGTGACCACGGTTGGTGTAATCCGGCCGAAACGTCGAGAAAAGGTATAATATGTTTTCACTAGTACTTACTACTACTTTAATAAATATTTTATCGTCTTAAACACCGTAAAGTAACTACAAAATCCGCTTAGAGGTTATACAGATGCGTTGCCCTCCTTCCTCCTCCACCCCTCCTCCCCTCCCTGGGCCAGTACCTACCTATATCTATGTATAGCTTGTATTATTCTGGTAAATCTCTACTTTACTCTAAAACTTGGCCGATCTGCCATATCTTGCGAGTTCTCAGAATAATGAATACGAAGCATTACTTAATAAACAAAATTCTAATGTATGTGACCAAAATTCTCCGAAATAGCTTGACCTATTTCTATAAAATTTAAATCTCAGAATCGGTCGAGAACATTTCAACTTTTTATCCCGATATCTCCAACTAGGTAGGCGTGTGAAACCGAGAGGCGCGATTTGTAATATTAGGAAAGACTAATACCTACCTATAATTTTCTAGTTCATCTATGAAACCCAAAAACTGTAATTGGAAACCAGTTTTCATAGAAGATCGAAAACGCTGTCCGCCATGTTTATTATTTTTCTGTCCTATGAGGACTTGTTGTAAGCAAACATTTGACAGTCTCTCAAAGTGTAAATATAAAAACATGATTTCTACTAGTTTACTGAAAAGTGAAAACTATAATAATTACCTTTATTGCATCGTTGGAGAATGCGATATTACATAGTTAAAGATATAATAGAATACATCTAATCTAATCCACAACTTGCCTGGGGAAGTTGCGGATTAGAGTGCCCAGTGAAACCAGTATACGCAAAACATGGTTAAGACTTGCTCAAAGATCCTGAATCTCTATGAACTATATTATATCAAATGCATCTTTGTGAAAATCACTTTATAAATACCTACCTACGTAACGTACATAAATTGTTAGTTAGTTTTGTGAAACATGCACATTTTTAGGTTATTAAGTCAGTGAACAAAATACAAAAGAGCTTGTATTATTTTCCTTCCAGTTAGTAAAAGATATGGAAAATTACAAGCAATAGAAAATAATGGACTCCGTTAAAAAGCTGGAGTGTGGATTAAAAAGGTTTTATCCAAGTACTAGCTGCGCCCCGCGGTTTCATCCGCGTAAATTTCGATCCCGTGGAAAAAAGAAAATAATCCCATCCACATCCCATAGGAACACTTTTCGGGATAAAAACTATTCTATGTGTTAATCCAAGTTACCCTCTATGTGTGTGCCAAATGTCATGAAAATCGGTTCAGCAGTTTTTGCGTGAAGGAATAACAAACTAACAAACATACAAACTTTCGCATTTATAATAGGTATTAGTAGGATTTTAACACTACGTTAAGTGTTTTAATATCACTACGTTAAAATCACTCACCAATGACGATGTTTACTTGTTTTGTTTACAATTTGTATGACGTCACATTCTGGCGGAGTGTTTTTGACGTTTCGAATTAAAAAAATTAAATTGGGGTCCAATGAATCTTGCGCTTTCAAATATTAAAATGCGTTTTCAATACTTCAATACTGAAGGAAATACTCATTTAATGTAATACATTAGTTATAAGTCTAGTAGCCTATTGTATTGTACGTGAAAACGTATAATTGTCGTAATAATTATATTATATGATTTCTGTTTTCTTACACCTTCTACGGCGCAATGTAGCCAAGTTTTCTACAGTGTAAAATAAATAACATACAACAAAGATGGAAAAGATTAACATGACAAAATATAAATGCTAGTCTGTTGGAACAACTGTTGGTGATAAGCGAGTCACGTGGTCTCGATAACCTGCGATAACAGCAATCAGATATTCTTTAATATCGCGCTTTCACCGATACCCCGCATGATCCAATGATAACAATTAAGCATTGGAATGGTATATCTAATATTAAGGGATTATTTTCGTAACGGTGACCTTTAGTTAGATAGATAATGGTATTAATGCGACTCGATTGCCACACTTATTGTGAAAAATGTTGTTTTGACTAGTAGATAACCTATCTATTACTAGTGAAAAATCAAAATTGTGAAATCTTTATAAAATGTATAGGCTATGTTAATTTCTAAAAATTCTATCAGTGAAAGAATGGCAAAAATTGGTTCAATAGTTTTAGATACGAACAAACAAAAAAATCTTTCCTCTTTACGGTTGTATGACACCTACGAGCTACGCTATGGTCTAATACAGCGGTCAGCAACCCGAAGTCCTACTTGCGGCTCGCGAATGTCAAGTTTTTAGGCCAAACTAAAAAAAAAAGGTAAATCGGGCTTCTAGGGCGAATATCACAATTGTGAGTCAGGGACCGGAACCGCTTACCCTTAAAGGGGTTTTTGATAGGGTATTTCATAGACTTGTTTTCAAAAACCCTATCAAACCGTTAACTCGATCGTCGACTTAGTCTATCTTAAGGGTAACCTTATCAATAGAGTTAATTCGTGTAAGCACTAACCCTATTAGAAAACCCTACTGCACAGCTTACCCGTTCATAGGGTTTTTACGACGCGCAAGCAACTTGAATCTCTACGCTCACGAAATTCAATCTCGCACTCTGAGTTCAATTACGCATTTTTATAAAAAATTAAAGAAAACAGCATGCGCGGAACAGAGACAAATATAGGGTAACCTTATCATAGGGTAAGCGCTTAAATATTAACCGCTTATAATTGGGTAAGCGCATCAAAAGTAGTTAACCTTATTCAACAGGGTTTCCTCATTGATAGACTTACACTATCGATAGGGTTACCCTATCATTTGGGTAAGACTTCAATAGGGTTACCCTAAAAATAGGCTTAATCAAAAGAAGGGGTTTTCCGGTCCCTGAATTTGTGACCCACGTCTAGTTTATTTTACCTCCTTGCGGCCCTTGCCTGCCAAAAAGTTGCCGATCGCTGGTCTAATACATTGGGGTAACTCTACGGACAATATTTAGGACGTACAAAAACGTTGCTTATAGACTATGTTCAAAATGCGGACACAAGAGTTGCAGAAAAATATTCATTGAAAACAATGTTCTGTCACTTGCGTCTTTATATTTCAATGTTCGTTATTTGTATGCTCTAATCCCAGTTTGTTTCCAAAATTGACAGATTTTGTCTTAGGCAATAGATGATGCTAAAGTTTACATAAATCATTTCAAAACATCGTTACTATCGAAATGTGACGAAAACCAAAATCTTATAATAAACCTGTTAGTGTTAGGCAAAGTAAATGTGACTTAAACACACAAAAATATGCTTAATTTTTTTTACTCAAAAAGTGCCACTATAGTGTTTCTGAATATCTTAATAAACTTTCACTATTTGAATTGATATTATTTAAATGATTTTCGTGACAGAGTCCTTTATAATTAAATAGCTTCGCCTGCGTGGATTTCGAAAATGGAGCTATTATATAATATATACAATAAAATAAATTCTATATTTTATATTATAAACCTTCCTTGAATTCTTGAATCAATCTATCTTTAAAAAAAACCCCATCGAAATTTGTTGCGTTATTTTAAAGATCTAAGCATACAGACACACAGACCGCGGAAAGCGGCTTTGTTTTATACTATGGTGTATTATACAGTATTTAGATTCGTATGACAACGTAATGACAATAATTTTAATTACGATGACTTGATGATTTAGATAGGGACATTACAATGACATATTTTAATACTTAATTTACTTCATAATTATTGTTCTTAGAAATATTTTAACGATTATTATAACACATTATTATATAACACATTTGCATACTAATTACTAATAGCGAATTGTAAAAATATTCAATGGCATACTTTTAACAGCTTTTGTACTCATAATTCTGACAAATAAAGTTTTATTTTATAATATTAATTAGGTAGAGATTAAAGAAATAATAAAAACGAAACGTTTTTGTATTTAATATTTATTTTTGTAAGTATATTATTTTATTCATATTATATATTAGCCATATTATTATTATGAAGCCATTTTTGTAAGTATTAACATTTCCACACAATATGTATAGTCAATTTTATAACAATGCTGGTCTATGGATGCTTATAACAAGAGATCGGCGCTTTTGGCGTTCCTGTGATTTCTTTAGGGCCCATTGGACGGGCCGAGAGAAGGAAAACAACACAAGAATTATGATATATCTATGAGACTTCAACTGTTCGTTTGGTCCCAAGAACTCATAAAAAGACTGTTAGTATATTTACAATGTAACTCTAAAATTACAAAATATAAAGCAGTTTATTTTATAGCACTATGCTGCCGCACGAACGTCATGGTGCGAGAGGTACCTCCCTGCATTCAGCATGGCACTACCTCTTGTTAATTTTTATAACGGGGACATTGAGACATCCGACACTGCTCACGTAACCATCGCGAATGTGAATTAACAGAACTGAGGAGTTTAGGCGTTGTCGGTGAGAGGTTTCCCCGGTCTTAGGGTCAATTCACACCAAAAGGGCAGCGAAGCGGAGCGCAGTTTTTTTTTTTTATGATATAGGAGGGCAAACGAGCAGCCGGAGCCATTTTCATGACTACCGACGCTCACAAACATCCGCATAGAGGCTGTACAGATGCGCTGCCTTCCTTTCTCCTCCCACCTCCATGGGCCACCGGCTACTTACACACCGCACGAAACGCGACAGCACAGCTGTCACTTTACGCCAGTCTCGTGTAAGCGAGAGGTACCTCCCCGGTCGTGCCGGCCCAATTCGACTGCATGCAAGCATGCAGTGTGGCACTACCTCTTACTAAATGCAGTTTATGTGTCATATCAATTTCAACTTTATTTTCATTACTACTGTACTTACTGTACTTATTATCGAATTCTCGCGACTTCTGGAGCATTCCAGCGACTTCTCGCGCATTCCAGCGACTTCGCGGGAATCCGCGCGTCTCGTTTGAGTTTCTCATGCGATAATAAGTATTATAGCAATTATTAAAAAGTTGAAATTCATATGACACATAAACTGCGCTCCACTTCGCTGCCCTTCGCCGCGCTTTTGGTGTGAATTGACCCTTACACTTAAACCAGCCTCAATAATTACCAGCAAACTATTATTTATAGGTCTCACCAAGGAATAGGGGACTTCTCCTGGAAATAGCAGCAGTGCCAGTACATTTTTGTATATTCATGTGGATACCACGAAATATTCTAATAAATGAGACAGTTCTGGCCTGGCATATAAAATGCCTAATTTTGTCTTGTAAGGAATAGACTGATTAAAGTATAATTATGATACGGCTATCGTAGCTCTAGATAAAAATGATATTAATCAAAAAACAATAGACTCATGTGTCCTTACATTGTGATTATTTCGATAATTTTAGTTGTAGAATTACGCAAGAAAGCTATTTTAAGCATATAGTAGAAACTAGAAAAGGTAATGCCACGAAGCATGCGTGCACGTAACCGAATTAGGCCGGCACGACCGGGGAGGTACCTCTCGTTTACTTGATACCCGCGTAAAGTGACAGCTGCGCTGTTGCATTTGCGTAGTGTGGAAATTACTAGAGAACTAGGCTCTACGTTTTCTTTTAAGAAAAAGCTCTGTAAAAAATCATGTGATTTTTACCGAGTGGTCCGATTGAAATACTCTATGAAAAAAATAAAGGACCCCCGTAAAGCACGCGGCACGCGGAGGCAGCACTGGCTGCCTAAAGTAAATTTGAAAATTATACACTTACTACTTTCCACAGCAATAGGGAATATGCGTATGATTCAAATAATGATAATTTTTTTTATATGTAAAGTCTTTTCCTGTAGATGTGCGTACGTATCAATATTTTTTTGTATAATTTTGTTTTCAATCAGAAAATAATTATTGAAAAGTGCAAAAATTATGCGGGAAGATTGAATTAGGTGAAACGCACGCCATTGGTCGGAACTAGGGTTGCCAGGTCGCCAAACCTAAAAGCCGAACAGACGAGCCAGTTTGGCCTGACATTTGGATAGAAAAGCCGGACACCTTACATTATCGATAAAAAAAAATGGTATGTTAAATCATGCTTTTTTTTATTATTATCGTAAATCTTGTTAAATTCTAATGAAATAATAAATAAAATCGAATGCCAAATGCCAATGCTACGCTCGGCACTCCGTCGGCACTCGCTCATTGCGAAATTTAAAAAGCCTAACAAAAGCCGGACAGGCCGGACACCGGTTATTTTGGCCGGACATGCAATCAAAAAGCCTACCTATGTCCGGCTTTATCCGGACGCCTGGCAACCCTAGTCGGAACGAATTGTGACGTCAAAGTTCATAAATAACATCATTGTTCACGAGCATTGGAGCATTGCCATTGGTGGTTATTATGATGCGTGACGTCATGTCAGCGCGGCAAAATGGCG